>JAQMYG010000023.1:7915083-7931633 GCA_030014215.1 Clariallabes teugelsi | reverse complement strand
GTGCCAAGTTGTTGTGCGGACCGGATATTCCGCTGTGGCGACCCCTTGCCGGGAGCAGCCGAAAGACCAACAACAACCAATAATTCATATACAATTTCTTCTTAATAAATTCCTAATGGTAACAATGATATCCTATTAAAGTAAAGGAAACTATTTTTCTAAGCTAAAATGTTTTTTTTAGTGTATATGACGTTCTCGTAGCAGTTTACATTCCCCTCAAAAAAAAAAAGAAAAAAAAAAAGAAAATTCCAACTGTGCTCAGAAGCATCATGGACATTTAGAAATTTGGTAACCAATCGCAATGAAAACTGATTATAATGCGCATGTGTCTCAATATAACCTGCAAGCTATCCAAGAACTTTATGTGGTGAAATCACACTTACTTTAGCTAGCAAGGTTTCAGACATTTGTAGGTGTTGGTAGGAACAAACACCTAAAATCTTACCATCACGCCTGTTAAACTGGCTCCTTAGCCAACAGGATCTCTGCAGTAATACAGCCAAGGGCAGGAGTGCCTGGCGTGGGTGCAGATTTCCATTCCAACTAAGCACAAGCTACAGAAAGTGATGCTTAACTAATTAAACACTTGGAATCAGGTGTGTCTCCTTTTTCTGTGGAAAAAGAAAAACTGCAACTGGCCACTCCTGGTCATCTCCTTTAAGTAGAAATGTTAAAGCATATTATACAGTAGGTAGAAAAGTACGACGTTGGGCAAAGTGCCACTCAAAAAGCCCCTATTTAATTCAGTTAGGACGACTGAATGGAAATCCAAGAGCATCATCACCTGATCATTTTGACTCATTTCTTTCCTTGGCAATAAACTCTGATTAGTTTGTAGCTGCAAACCTGAACCGGTATATGATGCCATTTAACGGCAATCTTTTAGAGTAATAGCGGGCACGGTGGAAAGGCGCCAACATTAACGGAGAATGGATTAGTTTGCATTTTTGACAGCAGCATAAACAGAACGAGAAATCATTTTGAGTACCTCTTAATTACTCTGCCAACAGTTCATCCAGAGTAAAACAGGTTTCTCGAAACCCACAAACATTACATGTGTTAGTCAGTTTAAGATGGAGGACTATGATCAGGAGAAGTAGCGTGATCTGTACTCCGTCTTTACAATAGTCCTTTCTGCTTTAGTGCTGTAATCTGCATCTGCATATGGGTTGTGTACTGGGACTAGAGCTGGTCTGCAAACTGCAAAAGGAAACAGTAGGGGGTGGATATGCCAGGGTGAAGGACAAAGCACGAGTCCGAAGAGAGCCGCTTCTTCTGCTATTTGGCAGCAACTCTGTGCCTGTGTTAAAGAGGGACTAGGAGAGAGAGAGAGAGAGAGGTCCTAAACAGAAAGAAGGAGATAAATGTAAGGGAAACTTCACTCTCAGAGCACACTGACAGTGATGGAGCACTATGACTGAGATGTCTGATTACACCACAGACGATGCCAAGGGGAGAAAACAAAAAAAATCACTCTTTCTTGGACAGAGTAATGGCGATGCCAAAGGACACGACATGAAGCAGCAAAGCAGACCACTTGGAGCAGCCGCTCCTTCCTCTTTTCCCACCCAGGCTCACCGCAGCAAAATGGAAGATGCATGTCCGTACAAGCACAAAAAGGTTCTCCATTAAGTTTGGGGTCACCACAATCAACTCCTGTAATCTAGTTGGATCAATCTCGGTTTAATTTGCTTAATGCGAGTCCATTGATGGTCCATTACTCATGAGAGGCTAGGGGTGGATTTACTTAAGCCTGCCTTCCCGGAAAAAAACTCTTACCAGGGCTCCAGGGCTAAATGACTATTTATAGCCGAGTGGCAACCTCGGGTCAGTTTTTCTCTTTATCCCTCTCTTTCGGCGTTTCTCACCTACACAGCAGAATTAAGTGACACATGCACGGAACAGCCGCTGGGAGACAGGGAAGGAGCAGTTCGTTTTTCACTAATACAGGGAAAATAAATTGCACCAAATCAAGATACTAAACTCAACTAAATACGAATAAAAAAAAAAAAAAAACAAGACTATAGTTCTCACTCACTCATTCATCGTCTTTACCGCTTAATCCTGTATACAGGATGGGAGCTGGAACCTATCCCAGGGGACTTACTGTAGGGCACGAGGCGGGGTACACCCTGAACAGGGTGCCAATCCATCACAGGGCACACACACTCATTCACACACTATGATTGGGAACGCCAATTAGCCTAATCAGCATGTGTGTAGACTGGGAGGAAACCAGAGTACTTGGAGGAAACCCACCAAGCACAGGGAGAACATGCAGACTACATGCATACCGAGGTGGGAATCGAACCCGGTCCCTGGAGGTGCAAGGCGACAGTGCTAACCACTAATCCACCATGCCGCCAAGATGGTGGCTCCAAGTACAAAATCATACCAATTAATTTTCTACACGGAAGCATTAGAACATATAATATGAACGATGCATAGCTTCATTAAACCAAACCGCTCTTGCGATGGCTAGTGCATTTGCATCACTTGCTCTCTTTAAACGCTTTGCCTCCTGAGAGGAAACTAATCCTTTCAGCCAGCAAGCATCCACTGTATCTCAGGTCAGAAACTTTCAGCTTGTCATACTGTACCCCTCGGTCAGGATTTCAGCCACCCACCCACACAATGATCTCGTTCTGAGGCTGTATACTCCCAGAAAATATTTGAAATCTTAGTCTGTTACCGAACCTGAGTGTTAACTTGAACATCCAGCCAAAAACAACAACAAAAAAAACAAGACGAGATAGAAATGTCACATGGAACAGCCTCGGTGGCAGTACGCGCTACAAAAGCTTTAACCAAGAATAGAACCGCCTACTTTATAAGGAATGGTGCGAAATACTGGCAAGGTAAAAGAAGATCAAGGAATGTTACCAATTCTTTATCACTTTGTGATAGATGTGTGTGTGTGTTGGGAGTGTTTATAATCCAACTCGTGTAAGATATCTGACAAATTTGATCTAACCCTGTCTGTAGCTGCACTTCATATAGTTGGTATCTGCTCCAAATATTTTATTCTGTTTCTCAAAACCATTAAAATATAAGTCAGGTACCCGGACCAGTAGAAAGCAAACACTGAAGATGAATGAATGACAACAATCCATGAGATTGGGAGAGATTCGATCAGAGATTGGCTTCCCTAGGGCTTTACTCGATATTTGATGTTCCTCAAAATAATCCTCTCAATGAAAAGAACTGGAATTGCTGCAAAAAAAGCTGCTGAAGCACCAACTACTTACTTGACTACGTAGCAACTGATGAGGTCCTGTAAATAAACCACACAGAATGCAACTACTATGTGTTGTGCTGCTGGTCACTGAGCTTTGATGGCATTTAACCTTTCTGCCATACCACTCACTAATGGCAGGAAATTATACAAGGCATAACAAATACAAGACACCTTTTTTCTTTTCTTGAATAAGTAAGTAACCTACACACCTTCCACACCACTGATGCACTTCACTCTGTCCCGGACCTCCACGTTGTACCCTTCGAAGGACATGAAGACACCGCTGGGGCGATACGTCTCCCTCTGTGCGTACACTTTGGAATAGCTGTGCGAAAACTCGAAGCGCTCGTAGCCATCATACTGGACCACTTTGCCATACACCTCGAAGTATTTCTCCATCCAGCTGAAAGGCATGTAGACCTCGGCGCCCTCACGCCGGCCTTTAATAGTGACGTCATCGTTTATGAGGCAGTCGATCTCCTCGTAACGGACTCCGCCTCCGACCACCGGCGGGGCCTCGGGGGGCTGGGCCTGCTGCTGAAGTCCGGCCGCTCCAGGGCTAGGCAGGGCTATAGGGGCCCGGGGCAGGGAATGTAACACCTTCTCATTGGTGCACCTGTTCCACAGGACCACGGTGACGAGAGTGAGAAGGGCGCAGATCACTATCAGGGTCTTGTAGTGGACCCGGGAGGCCAGAAAACGCATTCTCACTCCTCACCTAAAGATTACAAAAAAAAGAAACAGAATAAACAACTTAAGCCAGGAATGTACATGTGATGGGTTTACCATCTTTGACAGTTGAAAAAAGGCATCAAAGGATAAATGGATTTAAAAAAGATAATTATACAGAATCTTGCTTTGTATAATGATGAGCACATTTGAGCAAAACGTTGAGAAGACAACATTTCTACAGATTTTTTATTGCACGGCTAAAAACAAAACCCGGATTCCTCGTGAAATTCGTTCTGACGCACTTAATGTGAACCCTTAACTACATTTCAGCTATGCAGACAAGCCAATTTAAAGCTGAGCACTTAAAGTAGATCTGTCAGAACACATTTCACTATTCACGTTTACATAATATTAATGCTTTCAGACTAAATATCCACATTTCAAATGCAAAAGTTTAGTTCCTGACCAGGCAAATAGAAGGGAGGAAAAGCCACCACTGCTTACTGACATTGCTTGATTAATCTTTATTGGTGCAAACTCAGTCCAGATCTGTGCATTACTGATCTGGAAAAAAAAACAAAAACAAATTAGACAAGGCTCTAAATACCGCAATGACACACTTGCAGTAAGGCAGAGTCACTGCCTATGTGCAGATGTTATTTAAAATGATTCCACTCATCTCAGAATCTCATTAAGCATCTTTATTATAGGGGGGGAAAAAAAGAAGATGAATGAGCCTCAAGTCCAACATCAGCTTTCTGGTGGTGATATTCTGGTTAAAGAAGATCTGATGCATATCTACATCATATTAAGCATAGTTTAAAAGGTATAATCAATATCAATCCTAACCACACGAATACTCAATGAACGAGCCCTGAGAGGGAAAAAATAAATAAAAAAATAAAAAAATTCAATATCTGCCCACCATCTTAGCATACGCCTCCAGAGCTCCGAGCTCCCGGCAGCATACTGAGCAGTTTACCTTGTCTGAGCATGGAGCAACCGCCAGCGACGGGGAGTTATTATTCTCTTTGCTAAATGCATCTCTGAGAAAGAGCAATCTGTTGCACCAAACGCAGTCTGCAGCATCAGGCCCAAGTGGTGTCTCACGAGGGAGCAGATATGCACCAGGTCAAAGTCACCTACGGGTGTCCTGCAGCTCGTGCATGCGTTGCTGAGAAACCCGCGAGACGAACAGCGCAGCAGATGCAATTCCAGCTGTTTCATATTCATCGGCTTTTTCGGCTTGACAAACTGCAGCTCTTGTTGATTTGAGCGCGGCTTGTTATTCGAACGACGCAGCAAACAATGCCAATCAGCAGGGGTGGATTTTCCCACCCATCATCTCCATGGCATTTCATTTGGCCAGTAAAAAAAAAAAAAAAAAAAAAATCAATAGGCTGAACTCCCACTACTGCTAATTACCGAGGCTGCTCCAGCAGAGCGGACGCACCGGCAACAAAGGCGTGACCGCGAAAATCGTTTACGACTCTGCACCTGTATGTAGGCTAAACCGCGCCTACGGTGAGGAGCATCAATCACACAACATGCTCAATCCTTCCAGCCAAACGACGAGCTCTGTACACACTAAATGAAACTGATTGACCTGCAAGGCTGTAGCCTGGGATGGACCGACCGAGGATTAATTGAGAGCAGAATGACAAGAAGCATCGTCGGAGTCTGTATTGTTGCACAGCACTGAATCTTTAATGAATTCACAAGGGATTCTTACGCTGCTTCAGAGCACATCCTAAACGCTCTCTAAACAGGCCCGAGTTTTATCAACAGCCTGTCAGGGCTAAAAAGCATAAAATATTACCTCATAAAAAAAGCATCGCTCATATTTGGTGAAAAAGGCATTGCATATCGAGGAAATGAAAGATCAGAGCAGGCTCTCATTTCCACTCAGATTGTCTCGCATCTCTCTCTTTCTTTCTCACTAACCGCTGCTGAAGCTGCAAGAAGGCAGCAGAGCACAAGCAAAAGATAAGTGGCTCGTCTTCGTTCTGAAGAACTATAAATAATTTGATCTTTTCACAGCTTCCTCGGGAAAAGAGACAGAGTTCAGATTCTACCACTTTCACGAGCGGTAAGGGGGAGACACTGCGAGTCACGGAGTGCCGATGTGGAGTCAGACCGGGCCGTGATCGCTCGGCCCCGCAGATGGCGTGGGCCGCGCCGTGCGTCCGCAGTCGCGCCCTGCGCCGGGAATCATTTGTATTCAGCCCGGCTAATACATGAGGAGGAATGGCTGAGCTCTGTGTAATCCTGAGATCAGACACTACAGCAGAGGCACACAGATGTAATCCACCCCCCCCATCCCCCGACTGAACAAGGTGCATTATAGAGAACAAACCAGAAAGTCCTAGAAAGTTCCAGAAATAGAAAATGCGGAATGAAGAGATGAAGGCTTAGTGTTGGTAATTTAGGAATTATGAGAGTGGAAAGGATTTACAAAACAAAACCAAAAAAAACTAAAATGGGTCAAGATCTAAGAGGGGAAACAGATTCTTAATATAGAAAAATAGTCATATTTGGAAAACAGCTGAGCTGCAGTACATGGAAATATCATTTTGTTATTGGAAAAAATATCTCCTGCAAGGACTCTAGACATTATTAAAGAATCTGGTATTGTATCAGTGTCAACATTGAGACACTGTACCTTAGTATGAAGAAGCTATCTGGCATTTTTCACATAGTATGTTGCCAGATATGCGATGGTCTCTAAACTTTTTTTTTTTTAATACCTAGTAGCTGTCAGACTATAAAAAAAACTTGTTACGATTTTCAGAAATTGGTCGTCTCATCAAGAAACGGTGCAGAATTAAGAGGACTACAAACAGCCAATCAAGTTGGGGTATGATCGAAGCATCTAAGGAAATATATGTTACTGAGTGTATGGTAAGTATTATAACCACTCTGATAAGACTGGACTGTTTTTTTGTTCCACCATGACAAGCTGTTAGATTATAATAATCTATTCTTAACAGCTGTGCGACACCCTGTAGGAATGCAAAGCATCACAAAACTCACGGCTCAAATCAGATCACCTTAATTCACCTCTTCATCAGAACTGAATCTTCATCCACTGCTTTCAGAGAACGAAATAGGTGAAAGTCTGATGGAGCGAGATCAGAACTATAAAGGGGATGCTTTAACACCTCAAAACAAAGTTGTTGCGGAGTGTCGACAGTGTGTGCAGACATTTGTCATCAGCCGTGGATGTGGACGGGTGTCTGGCTGTCCTTCTCCATGGCTTGAAAGATTCTATGATCTTCTTTATCCATTCATACGCACTTCAAATCACTTTCTTTATACTGTGCACAAAGTCTCCGAGTATCATGTCGCCTAACCCACAAAAAAAAAAAAAAAAGTAAATAAATAATAAAAAAAAAAATCAAAAATAAAAAAAAAAAAATCACTGCATGCTGCTCTTCTTTTGTGCAAATTACATGCACAAAAATGGGGCGGCCATTTTTTCCTCGTACCGCAGTCACAAATGAACTGATGTAACACGTTCACACCTGCACAGCAGTGACTGGGGAGACAGTAGCCTTGAACAGGAAAGCACTGATAAGACGGTGCAATCAACAGACAGAAGTTTTAAAATAACCAGATTTAAAATAACCAGATAAAAGATGTGGACACAGGATGTTTTTTCATTGTGTGAATGAAAAAAACAAACAAAATGCTGTACATTAAACACTAAAAAAAATTGTGCATAATTTTTTATTGATCTGCAGTATTGATCTTGTATTGATAATATTTGGGATGTTTTTCTCTCAGGATTTTGTCAGTTAAATCTGGCAAAGCGAGAGTGAAACGGAAAGCTTGCAAGCGAGCAACAATATTTTAAAAAAGAATATATAAAAAATATTAATATAAAAAAAAAAAAAAAAAAACGTCCCGGGAATGAGGCCCAAATGAAGGCGTTAGTAAACATGTATTTCGCACTTTGATGTTAAAAATGTGCCAGTGGTTCATGTGCCAAACTCTAGGGAGCGTCATTGCAGATCAAGGACCAAGCATTTCTTTCCACCACGACCTCCTTTTCTACCCCTCCAGATCCCTGATAAATAACTTCTTATAAATGAAAATTAATTGCACTCTTCTGTTTTCCCCCCTCTTCAACTTCATCTCTGATTCCCCATCTTCTTGTTCTTCTCTGTATGCAGCGAGACTCTGATTGCCAGCAGTTCATCACCTTCCACTAATTTAGAACCAAGCCTGAGATTTCCAAAAGGGGATAAACATCCAATCTGTACGCTGCCACTGCGCCACCACCCCCAGCTGTGCTCTTATTCTGCCACCCTGTGCTCTGGGAACACTGGGAGGTATTGTGGGCTGATAATGGCTGTCAGTAAGGGGGATAGCATGAAGCTGGCACACAGGAAGCAAGAGAAGTGAATGCCTAGCTTTCTGCGCGGATGGCACCACCGGCCCCACAGATTTACTCCAGAGACTCCACGCCTGTCCCATCCACTTAAACCAGCAGCGTGCTCTCTATGCAACCAGAAATAATGCAAAGAGGGCTCGGGCCACGGCTGTGAATGCAGGCTTATGAATGCCGGAGGTTGTACTGACAGCTCCATTGTTTTCAAGACCCAATCATGTAAAACTGGAGCTCTACGGCAATCAAATCCCATTTTGCTCAAGGGAATAAAAGATCTGGATAAGGACCCTATAATTAAAAAACTTTATAATACAGTGCGAGCTTGACTAAGAGTGGAGGCTGATTACTTATTCCGATGCAAATGTTCTTCAGAAAATTTAGGGCGCTACAATGCTCGCCAAGGAGAAACTATACCAGCTATGTCGAATCCTAATACCACTGGGTGAACCAACACAGCACTTATTTGTCTCACGAGGCTGCAACCGGACTCGAGGTGAAGCATGTTGCCAAAACCAAGACTGGCTTAGAAACTATAGTTTAGCCAGTGACTGTGGCACTTGCACTGAAAATATGTCTAGTTTTATCATGCAATTATTTTTCTGCTTGTTTGGGAACCTCTTCTGTCATGATGCAACCCCTTTGTCTAGAGGACATGTGCTTGATTGCTGAGTTAGCATGGAGTTCTAATAGCTCTCACTTTTCCAAAGCATCCCTGGTATGTTAACAGTGCAACACAGCTGCTCTACAACTGTTGCTGCACTAAGCCTGAAAATAGCCTGACTTCAAGTAAGATTGCATTCATTCTTGATGGAAATCTATCATATACTCAGGGATAAAAGAAGCTTTGCAGTATAAAATTTAAATATACAAAAATTAGTAGTTGTGGGGGGAAAAAAAAAAAATATATAGCGGTCATTGCAGATATATATATATATATATATATATATATATATATATATATATATACACATATATATTACGCACACATTTCTTTGCCTTGTTGTATTAAGAACACAATACAAGGTAAAATGACCGTTAGCGTTAATCGATTATGGATAACCTAACCAGCATCTTCTTAAAGGGCACTGGGTACATGCATAATGTCCAGATGACATGTCTTGGGATCAAAAGCAAGTAAAAATAAATAAATAAATAAAATTCAGCATTTTGTCCTCACAGTGTTCTACCCCGTTTCGACAATGCTAACAGAGTGAAGGCTATCGGAATGCTTCGTATTGATGCAATGCAGGCAGACGTTGCCAGGCAGTTTGGTGCTGCCAGGAAAAATATTTCCAGCTGTGGAACAGATTCCAAAACAACTGGTTCCACTGCTGATCGCCGTAGGTCTGGAAAGCCAAGTGTGACAGCGCCAAGACAAGACAGACTGACGACACCGTCGTTTGAGAAATCGAACAGAAAAAGCTGCCACTATTGCTGCGGGTATTCCTGGGTTACACAAGACAAGTTGTCAGCCTATTCGACGGCGTTTGGCTGCAGCTGGACGTGCAAGGAGGCCGTGTCGCGGGCAAAGGTTCACTCGCCGTTTGTGTCGTCTAAATTTTTTATTTCTGTTGCTGATGGACACGCAAAATCTAACTTTATTTATATGACAAATGAATAGTCCATGAGTGTAAAGAAGCATTATTAGCCAATTTATTTGAGTCTAAGGAACACTAAGGAAAAATGGCCTTGTATATTACTTAGTATTTCATCAGTTACCTGTGAGATGCTTCAAACTGGCAAATCATTAAAAGGACTCAACAAATTGTGTCACTTACTAATCAATCATCAATGCAAGACTCAATTTACAACCATACTGCAAAACTATAGTATTGCTCCCGGCTCAGAACAGAGTGAAAATAATATACCATAAGCATTATACTGTAGAGAAAAGCTTGGGAATTAGACTAGGAAGAAAGTCAAAAACTATCACAGATTTTTGCTGCACATATTTCACGGGAATGGCACTTACAGCAAATAGCAAAATGAAATTAAGCTAAGGTTGCTGGAGACACAGAATGGTGACTGCTCCTGCTTTTTGCTTTACTGTGCTCACATTTTTAAAAGCCTATTTATGACACTGATGGCACTGCCGCGCAGCTTCAGGCTAATTAACCAGTGGACCGTTTTTTTTTTTTTTTTTTTTTTTTTTTTTTTTTTTTTTTTAAACAGGGCATCCGTTATAAATTTTATGCAATCATCTCACATTAGTCCAGCTACTCTGTTAATTCCCATTCCTTTTACAGTTTTAGGGCTTTCATACTAGGTTGTCTCCAAAAGTTAACATTGGGGGGGGAGGGCAAATACTGTATGGAAATACTGTAGATTGCTGCTTCTGAGTTTGTTTTATGCCTGAAGATAAAACAGTACATTTTATTATAATTAAGCATCAGTTACAGGCAGTTACAGTCTTTTAAAAAGTGCTGAGGCCAACTGAAGCTTGGCGCCTCCTTTACTAGACAATCACTCAAATGGCCTCACATAAGGAAGCTAAAGCTTGAAGTGAGAATGCTGAGGAGGATATTTACTTTAATATTCTAAAGACTACTTAAAAAAAAAAAAAAAAAAAAAAAAAAAAAAAACAGTTTGCGCTCAGGTCTCGGTCATTGAGGAGCGAATTAATTTTGATACCATAGACTTCAACGGCCAAAACACAGTATTGGTGCTGATTTTATTTTTTTATGTTATACATATAATAAAGAAAATTTGTGTTCTAAAGAAACTACCTCCAAAGTTCATGCAACATGGAAGTCTTGCTTCCCTAAAAAATTCAAGCTGCTAACTAGAGATGATTTTATACGTGCCCCAAAAACAGCCATTTTTCAGTGTTATACTGTCTCGCTTCAAACTATAATAATTAAAAATGTTAATTATTTCTATTTATATTTTTTTATATTGTTCATAAAATTGGTGTAAGCTTCAAGAAGCAAATGACCTGTAAAAGTTGTTGCTTAAATTAAAGGATGCAAAATTAAGGATTGTTTCCCCAAAAATTACTAACAATGGTTTTGTTTACAGTAAATGCTCCAAAATTAGACACACCCTTACATTATGTGGCCATAAAACATTGTTTACTCAGTTATTGTTAACACATATACCATTAAAATTCATTCAATGGTTACCCTCGGTGCTTTGCATTAAAGAAAAAGCTTAAAAAGCAAAAACTCTGTAGTGTCTGTAACCATGTCAAATTCATGAGGCAATATCTAAATTTTGTGTTTTAGAATAATATACTTAAGGTTTTTGCATTTTCAATTGAAATATAAACTTAATTTTCATCTGAATTACAATCACAAAAAAAAAAAAAAAAAAAAAACACGTTACGGAAGGAAATTGTATTTAGCAAAATTTGTTAATTTTTATCTGATAATAATATAAAATTGTATGCATATTTACAAAAGACGAAGCATGGATCATGAGATAAAAGCATTAAGTATTATGAAAAACAGTGTTATATGATCCTATCTGAAAATCTTTTTAGCACCAATACCATGTTTTGGCCAAAACTAGCAAAATAAAAAATGATGCTCATACTCGATCAACACATGCAGCATCGTGTGACCAAAGTATTCACCTCTGGATAAGCAATGACTATGACCTAATGAAAAAAACGGGTTCCCTTTTGACTTCCCTTTTGGTTCCTCTAAAGGTTCCTTCCACATGTGGTCTCTTTTTCTTTTCCATCATCACCTCTGGCTTGCTCATTAGACATACATTTTAATACACGAGTCTAGCTGTCTGCAAAGCTGCTTCGTGACAATATCCATTTACTAAAAGGGCTATACGGTATGAATAAAAATGCATGAACTGCACAAAACAATTAGGCTATTCTTTATTATGCTGGAGAAAAAAAGAAAAAAAAAACATGACCAATACCCAAGACAGTTGTGAAAGCATAAGCCTGTTTTGATGACCCCGTTGGCTCAAACATTTCTTCCAGTCGCTTTCACAATGTCGCTTTTTTACTACTGAACATCAGGAAACTATGTCCAGAAACAACCTAAACTGTGGTTCACATTGGACCATGGTTCAATGCATTTAATTGTGCACCACAAGAAGAACATGAGAAAACGACAATGTGAGGGACAGCTTCAGCTTAACCGGATGCTTTTTTTGAATACAATCACAATGAATGGGATTTAATAAGTGGCGACGGAGTCATCAGAATCAGAAATCTGTACATAGCATTACTTAATAAATAATAACCAACAACAACAACAATAATAATAATAATAATAATAATAATATTTCCTTTACAGTGGACAGCAAGTTCCAAAAAGAGTGGAGTAGTTTCATATGCATAAGCTTTTACGCATTTTCATCCACTCCATGTATCTGAATCAATCCATCAATTTAGAGAATTTAATTCAACAAATTAAATTCTTATATATTCTAGATTCATTATACAATATAATTTCATGTGAAATATTTCAAGCCTTTTTAGTTTTAATTTTGATGGTCAAAAAAATCTATCAATTTCCAATTTTCAAAAAGATCAATCAAAAAAGATTTACATTACAGAAAATGTAATTACTTCTGAAAAGTATTTTTTCCATTTATGCACTTTAAAACTACGGTTTCTGTGGTACTGCTGAGAGGTTACTGAAAACCAGGATGCTTTGATATCAGCCTTCAGCTCATCTGTATTGTTGGGTCGGTTGTGTCCCATATTCCTTTTGACAACAGTCCATGGATTCGCTCAGGTCAAGTGAGTTGTCTGGCCAACCAACACAGTAATATTATGGTCAGCAAACTAGTTAGTGGTAGTTGAGACACTGCTGTTTGCAGTAAGTCCTGCTGGTTTACATCTTGCAGTTGGGCCTAACCTAGGACCGAGTGGTATACCTACTTTTTAAGGCATATCGATGTTTTGAAAGGACATGTTCCATTACATGACCCATTTATGCACTGCTCCTCTCTCCTTCTCCCTTTCAGTCTAAACCTTGGGGTTTACGATGTGTGCTCTCTTGTTGAAATACGCTAGCATGCTAGCTCAAATAGATAGCTTTACATTTAAAAGTCAAATACTTGCAGAGGAAATACGACGTGTAAAATATTGTTCAGCAGGCCATTATCAGCATTGTAAACTGCAGTACAAAGGGCCTGTTATTCTTTATGCTGTGAAGCCTTCACACCCTGCCCCGAATATAAGCGGGTGTAACATGCACGTATAGAGTGCCTTCAGTAAGTGTATTTATTACTGTCTAACACTCCAGGGGTCTGCAGTCTGTTATCTGCCTCAGATGTTATTTATTGTTGTAGTTTCCTCTATTTTAATCAATCTGTTGATGATGACAACCCGAAGGAGCATACTAATTTAATTTAATATGGACTGTATTTTTTTGTTGTTGTTTTTTTTCGTTTGAACCAGGGAATGACATCATGCGTTTACATTTTACTTAGATCATATTGTTTTAATAAAAGTGCTTATCTCTCATATGTGGCTTTGAGTTGCACTTGAACACTTGGCGCTTCCTAATGATGCATAAGCAGCCTACAAAATGGCACGGTAGGCAGCATCATGTGCATCAGAGGAAGCCTGAGTTAGCCTAAGACATGGTTCACACTCCCACATCAGTCAAAGTGACACTAACCAAATCATAGGTGTCTGTGAGTTTAAGTAAGCAGAAGGGGTGGATAGCGCTTTCCTCCAGGCAGCAGTTTGAAAAGATGAGGATGGCGGATTTGCGCGTCTAAGGAAAGAACCATTAAGCCTACACACTCCCTGCTTGGTAGCTCTCGCTGATGGGGGAGTGCCCCAACAAGACAGGTTGCAACTGGGAAGGATTAAATTCGGAACGAAATTAAAGCAAAAATAAATTACATTCTTTTTTGTCCTTCACATCACGCACCCATAGTCTAATCACTTTCTTACTGCAAACAAACCACACTTGAGTTCATTTGAGACTGTACTCGCACCTGCTTAAAAAAACTGCACCGGGGAGGACGTGGGTGCTGGTTCAATTCAATCAGACTAACCGCAGCATATGTGAGAACACCACACACAATCAATGGCAACGTTCTTACTTAGGTAAAGGCGGTAGCAGACAGACACATGTTCCTAATTACGCACATCATCTGCTTTTCCAATAGAGCTATCCACTTAGACAGGAACACTTGAAGTGAAAGAACACATTCTTCGTTTTGTCAACAAGCTCACTGCATAAGCTTTAGGCTACTCTGGGAAAATAAATCGGCAGGATCTTTAAGCGTTCATATTCTAATATTGTACTTGTCAAATATGCTTAAATGGAACGGTCACAAGTTGCTTGTGGCAGGGTTATTATTTTTTTTACAGGTCATTTGTTTTTTTGGTCCTGAGCAGCCGAGTATGAAAACACACTCCAGCCGTGTTGTATGGCCTCAGAGCGAAATGCAGTCCGAATGCCGGAGCTCAGGTGTGTCAGCACTAACTAAACCCTTGACATTTTCACTTCTGTTGCTCACCTCAGGAAGTGAATTGAGCTGAGTAAATCAGCTCCTCCGTTGAAGCTCTGAGCCTCGTTATCACTCAAACCAGGCAGAGGCCAGATGAGACAACAAGCGTCAAGCTAAACGGAGAAAAGCCAAACACATTACTATTTTGAGAGTATCGGCAGCCTTGTTTATAATAGATCATCTGAGAAAATCGCTCCCATCTCCTGTTTGTTGCCAACCAGAATGACATTACCAGACTCATTAGTGAGACAAATTTAATACTGGCGGTCCTTTTGCCAACAAGAAGCTATTGCTGGTTTGTCCGCAAAGCACAAAACAGGCTATAATACCCTCTGACAACACAAAGATAATGCTCTTTTCAGTGCCTGTGTGTCACTGAGACCAATATTCATTAGAAACGCAGTAAAGATGAGCTCCCTTATCAACAAACCCATTTAATTCAACACACGCGCACACGCACACGCACACGCACACGCACACACACACACACACACACACAAAACTGCTAAGTCTACTACACACTCTCTCAGTATAAAAAAAAGCCACAGGGAACAGATGTACTACTAGATATATGCTGAAAAAAAGCATTACATTCGGTGAATTACTGTACAAAAGGTACAGTTTAAAAATATATATTATGTAGTTAAAAACAAATGTTATAGCACATATATGTATAGCAGCTAGGGTTGAGCAAGTTAATAAAGTTATTGGGAATCTCTGATCAATGCCATTTATCAGTAAAGGACCTGTAGTTCACAATGCCAATGCTTTTAATGCTAGAATTAATGCGCTAGCTTTGCAAGAAGCTAAACACAGTACATTGTGTAGCTTTATATATACAGTAACGTACAGTACAAAGTTAGAATTTGGCCCCCTCTGGTGAAAAAGTGCAATTGCAAGTGACATGAGGAAGAACATTCAATCACACACAGCAGTTCCTCCAGTAGATTAATTCCACCTCCAGACCACATAATACACATCAAAAGAGTAGAGCTTTGTTATTTAATAGATTATGCCATTTAATTTGTTAATTAATTCAATTAATTAACTGAATCGACGTGTCAAATTTTAGTTAAGACTATTTGAACTATTGCATATTTGTGAAAATCGATTTTAATTATGGAAATGCAAATCTACTACATTTTACAGGTGTTGCAAGAGAATCGCATCTTCTACTTTTAGGTTTATGGATGGTTGGTGCAAAAGCACCACCTACTGAACTGGAGAGTGGTACGGAAAACTGGCGGGAAAAAAACAAACATTTTTGACACTAAATGTAGCTACTTTAGAGAAAATCAGAAAATAAACCTTAGTGCATCAAATTGAATTGAAAACCTCAATACCCTAAAATCTAATCGAGTCAACAGTCTATACCTTCTATACAGTACCTAAACATTAGCGACAACAATGAAAGGCAATTTTCCATTTCCGTCAATAACATTACTGTCTGATTTTTCCTCGAACAGCTTCTCTCAAGATTTCTTACAGGTTTAAGTATTAAAAAGTATCGTACGAAGTGATAATCTCTTTTTATTCAGGCCAACCGTTTGATTCACACTGTAGTCGGTGGTACCGTACCATGCGCCCAGACAAAGGGTTTTCAGAAATTAGTCAATTTTAGACCATATAATACAGTAGTAGTTTGGGTTATCATTTTTAAAAAAGTGACTTGATTCTGCATTGAAAACTGACCCTTCATTCACAGAATCAAACCGACTATAAAAAGCTAAATCAATCAGCTCTATTCAATACAGTAACATGCGTATAACAAGAAACAAGGGGGGGGGGGGGGGGGGGGGACCCCTGTCG
>JAQMYG010000023.1:7891438-7905186 GCA_030014215.1 Clariallabes teugelsi | reverse complement strand
TTAAGTACTCGGTATCGGTATCGGCGAGTACTGAAATGCAAGTACTCATACTCGTTTTCCAAAAAAGTGGTATCGGTGCATCCCTAATTCTGATGCTTGACTGTTTGCCAGACATACAGGTTAGTATCACTGTACTGTATTTACCATATGGATTCATTCATTCAATAATGAATTTCCGCATACTAACGGACTGAAAGTCTACGAACATTTATAGATGTGTAAAAAATAAATAATATTAATAGACACTGCATTACATTTACAATTATATACAATATTTTCAGCAGGAAATCTGACAGGGTGTGATTGAATGTATAAAATGTCCAAAGTCTAGTGTATTGTGCGCGCGAGGGTGGAGGGGGTGGGGGGTTAATGAGTCGGCCTTACTGGTTTCAACGAATCAGTCCGGAAGCACAATGATAGAAAATGGCTGTCCTGTAAAGCCGTCTTGACGGTAAATAAACCTAATATCGGAGTATCCTCAACAAGACAGTTCACAGTCCAATACAGCTCTAAGACAAAATCTCATCTATTCAAGCACATAGTCAATCCCTATTCTTTTCAATCCCACATGTCACCAGGATTTCTTTCGCGATTTGGCTACAGTATAATGTGGGGGGAAAAGAAAGAAAAGAAAAAAAACTGCAAACCTGTTTTTTATGATTTACATTGTAAATTTGTGTTGTCAAAGGTACAAGATTCACTTTGTCTGACTTATGAACGGATCCGACTTACGAACATGCTCCTGGAATGGAACTATTCTCTAAGTCGGAGAATAACTGTATCAGTCCAAATATTTACTGTATCAATTTTAATGATGTACTTTGCCACAAAGGAGCTTTAAAAAAATAAATTCAGGATATAAATAACTAACCCTATCTAGTAGAATAAGTTATATAATTGGGGGGAGGGAGGGGGGGTCGATTTAGAGGTATTGCGATTCTTTTATGTGGCAATTTAAGTATCGCCACACTTATTTTTTTTTATTAAAAAGTTTGTATTTAAGGAGGTAAAATGCTACCATTCCTCTATAATACCCCAGTTGGCATACTCTAAAAGATTCACACATTGGCCGGCAGCATCGCATCCTGTGCGGTAGAAACAAAATATTTTAGTTTGCTTAAAAATTGGTAGAATTATTATTAATTTTTTTTTATAAATTAAAGTAATTGCGAACTGGCATTTTAAAAAATCAACATGCTTACAGAATCACAAAAACAGAAATTTTTTGGCACTTAGATATCATAATATTGTCTTGAGTGGTCCCACTCCAAACCAGGCGATACCCACCGATCGCCAGGCGATAGTAAGTGGACATGAAAGGACAACAACAGGTTGCACACGCTCTCACAAGCCTATCTGCGAGCACATGTATGTGGAAGACAAAAGATGGCTTTGTGAGTAGAAAAAAAAAAAAAAAGCATGTCTTTCAATCAGATGCTAGTCCTCACCCGGCCGCGTTGATTGCTGTCATGTGATGGGGACAGTGAGCTGGTGGGTGAGAACTGGCAAACATCCAAATTAGAAGAAAATCGTGTAAACAAACAGTAAAAAGTTCAGCAGTAGCATAATTCAATTTGAAATGCTGGCAAGAGCTCGCATGACTAATACACAGCGGTTATTTTCGTTCAGGACCTTGGCTATCTCGCTCCAAGTGTGCCAGTGAGTCTGGAGAAACTCCACACGATGGACTAAATCAGAAAACTAGCTCGTCCTCTTAATCCAAGGAAGATTAAGAGACAAGTGTCCTCCTACGAGCCTACTTGTGAGTTAAGATGTCCTCGGCGTCTCCGATACTCCAGGGCAGATAAACGCATTTGCGACAAACCGTCCCGCACTCCATCATTCAATTTCTGTCTTCCAGAGCATTAAAGATTCATACGAGTGTTTCGAATACAACCGAGACGAGGATCGCGAGAGCTATTCCTGCGGCTGAAAAAAAGAGCCAGGGAGAAAGAGAGAAAGTGAGCAGCTCGGTGCTGCTGTAAAACCTGATTAGCCACGAGGCAGAGAATACTTGCAGACAGACAGGCGACTGTGTAATGCATTCAAGTCTATATGCACGCATAATGACCACGAAGACACAAAGTCTGGCTAAAACTGATCCCAAAAGCACATCACTTCTATTAATGATTATAGGAGATGAAATAAATAAATGGGAGAAAAAAAAAAAAATGCTGACCTCGTAGTGTCCGACAATGAACGCCATTTCTTCACATCAATCCTGCAACAAATGAAGTCGGAAAGGAGAAAGTGTCTCTTTCTCGGCTTATTTCAATTTTGCATAAAATATGACCCCATTAAAAATAGATGTGCACTTGAAAGGAAAAAGCATTCTGTCTCATTCTTGATTTATAGCTCTGCCAGATAACAGCGCTGGGAGAACGGTCAGGCGAAGAACTTCTTAATGGAGATGCCGCTTTTTTTCCCCCGGTCTCTCAACAAATCTGCGCTAAAATTAGGACGACTTTGTCAGGACTTGACTTCCCGTCCACCTGCCCCAGGTTGAAGCTGGATTTGTATCTTCTTGCATAAGACAACCTGAATCTACAGTACGCACCAGGTGGAAAAAAAATGTAATAAACACCCAAGGGTCGCTTCATAAAAAAAAAAAAAAAAAGCACAAAAAAAGTGTGATAAAGCATGTAACAGTTTCTGAGTAACTGCATTTGGCTGCAACTCTAAACTCTGTTGCTCCTCTTTAGAAAATTCACACAACAGCTGACAGAAACACTAGACTACACAGAGCAATTGTAAAAATGGAGAAAAGAACAAAACATCACTTTTTTTTTTTTTTTTTTTTACATTTTTCAAACAATTAATATGGCACTGACTCAATAAGTGCTGATGAAGTTGTTGGAGTTTCTTTATCGACTCTCCTTAAAAGCTACAGAGATGTGGGAGGGAAAAAAAAGCTTTTTGTTAAATCCCAGATGGATGTCCTAAAGGCCCCTTAAACAATTTGGTCATAAAAGTGGACTCGATGATGTGTGTTCGCCTCTGACCCTGGAAAAGCTTTCTTCCCTGGTCACGGTAAACTACGGGAACAAAAGGAGAGCTGAAAGGGTGTATATTTAGTGGTCTGGGCGATGCAGTGAGCGTCGGAGCAACTCTCGTGGCTCTGAGTCGGTGTTCGCACCTCGACTTAACACTAAATCTGTATCTATTCACTCTTAAAACCAACATACGACACCTTGTACTGATGAGCCCTTGTGCAGTGACTGAGCCGTGTATACCTTAAACCATCGCTTGGTTTGTTCTTCAGTGCAGCATGCTGGTTTAATCTCATCTTCAACCTTAGCTTGGACCTGACTGAAACGATGATGACGCATGAACCCTAATAAAAAATAAACTGCAAAAAGAAACAAAACGGCTAAAAGTCATGTACAGGACGAGTACAGGTAAGGTACCTGGCTTCCTCTTGGTCCTGGAGTGCATTAAAGACATTATGTATTGTGTTTAGGAAGCCATTCGGGATTTGGTTTACCCTTGGGTCTGATGTTCGGAGTTACCATAAACAGCCATGAAGCATAGTGTTGTTATGGAAATATGTACGTGCGTAGTGGCTCAAGCGGGTTATTTTTGTATTATGGGAATAAATGAGTATTTATGCTATTAGATGGAAATGTCAGTTTGGTGTTCCATTTTGTGGATCTTGTCTTGTAATGGATCTTGTACAATAAAAGGTAGTTTGGTCTCTTCAAACCCAACATCACCCCAAACCACCAAGTCACTGTTGGGCCGTTGAGTAAGGCTGCCTAACCCTCAACTGCTCAGATATATAATGAGAGAACAGTCGGATAAGGGCAATTGCCAAATGTTTTTCTCGATTCTGAATTGCCAAAGGGTGTGTTCATTTTCTATTACCGCAGCTGTGATATCAGTCCTACATGCAAGGCAAATCACAGTTAAATACACTTCTTTGTCTTTCGGCTGTTTCCTTTCAGGGGTCGCCACAGTGAATCATCTGCCTCCATCCAACACTATCCTCCACATCCTCTTCTTTCACATCCACCAACTTCACGTCCTCCCTCACCGCATCCACAAATCTCCTCCTTGGTCTTCAACTAGACCTCCTGCCTGGCGGTTCCAACCTCAGCATCCTTCTACCGATATGCTCACAATCTCCAAAGTTAAATACACTACTAGTCAAAAGTTTGGAAACACCTTCTATTTCCATGGTCGTTCCTGGTTTTTATTTCTTTCTACACTGTAAAACAATGCTGAAGGCATCCAAAAATATGCAATAATCTCTTTTGAACAGTTCATATTGAGATGTGTCTGCTACTTAAGCTCCATAAAGCCTTCAAAAATGGCACCAATTGTTAATTGGTGGTTTTTGAGACTGGTAACTCAAATGAACTTCTCCTCTGCTGCAGAGGTAAGTTTTGGTCTTGCTTTCATGGGATGGGCTTCATGAGAGCCAGTTTGATCATAATACTTGATAATTCTGTTCTTACGTAGTTTAGAAATCACCAGTGTGGTTTAAGAATAGGTGTGTCTAAACTTTAGATTGGTGCTGTAAATTAATAAAACACTAATAATAATTAATAAAACACTCCTGCATCAAGGCAACAAAATCCAGCCAAGATACATGAGGCCAGCCTGACCGCACCTTTTCAAACAGCTGCTCATGCAACATTAGGGACGGCATAACACTCTCAGCGGAATCCGCCACTTCCACTTGCATGAGCTCAAAGATGCCCACGATCTGTTAGTTCCACTATGATTGATAAAGCATGGCCAATAACCCACTCTCTAGACTCCAGGCTACGGATGGCTGTAGCATCACCCGGGAATCTCAATCTCCAGGAGCTGTTTCCATGGCAACATGCATATGCAGGGCCTTGTATGGTGGACACTCCACATGGACCCATTGTAGAAATCTGTTCAATCGTTAATGTGGTGAAGTGTTCTCTGAGGAGGTGTTTGTTAAGCATTCTTGGAAAGAGTCTCCGGTGTCAACGTTTTGTAACAATCCGAGGTGCAGTTTTCTGACGGGAGAAAGTTTTCACAGTTTCTCAGTCAGATGAAAAGCTGCAATTTTTCTGTTTCATCAACTTCAAGAACAGAGAGAGAGCGAGCGAGAGAGAGGCTTGTGATGGAATGAGCGAGAGAGAGAGGAAAAAGAGAGAGGGAAAGAAAGAGAGAGAGAGAGAGAGAGAGAGAGAGGCTTGTGACGGAATGTCGTGGTGCAACAGGAATAAAACATTCCAGACACACTGTTCAAGGGACACTAGTGGAGTTTGGGATCATACTGGCATCACAGCACCTGTAACCGGTTATTTCTCCAGTCGTTCTGCTTCAGAGATCTGCCTGAGAGCTTGCAAAGATGGCTGCCGGGTAGACAGACTTTACTACAGAGACTCAGATGGGTCTCGTGTCTCCCAAGCAATATGCAAATAAGGTAACTAGCAAGACTGTGTGTGGGAGTCAGCCAGCTGTCAGTAAGCAGGAATAGGATCACTAGAGATTCTTATTGTATGAAAGTCATTCGTCCCCCCCCCCATAAGTCCCTTCACTGTTCGGGGTTTTTTGTCTCGCTGGAATAATTTTCTCGCTGGAAAAAAGTCCTTTCAGTCTGTGGGCATTTACTTTCTGCCTAATGCGTTGCGCTTCCACCTGCCAGATACGCGGATGACCTGCGCAAGTGCTAGACTGATCCGTTCGTGTTCCGACAGCAAGCCGTGCTTTTATAACGTCGACAAAAGCTGTCTGAGGAAAAAGCATGTTAATGCGGGGTATAATCAGGGCATAGAGCTCAGCTGCACATTTTATACACTTCTCCAAAATTCTTTGCATATAATTCCAGTGCTCCATCTTGCTCACACATCACACTACCAGTTATTAGTTACTCTTCTTTTTTTTTTCTCCTTCATTTTATTATGCTGCACTTGATGTTAATCTTCCAATTGCCATCATTCGAAACTGGACCGACTGTAAGCTCTGATCTTGCATGGGGGATTTTAGCCTGCTGACTTCAGCAGCGCTTGCACCATTCCAGGGTACGTTAATGCCCATGATGGCTCGGTGTCTTTATCAATGCGTCATCCCTTTCATGCTCAGCGGGTCGGAGGCACGATACTGCTACATCTGCACAGCACCCTCGCCAGAGTGCAAAATGCAAAAAGCACAAGGTAAAGAAACGGGCATGCCCGCCCTCGAAGAGGAGGCGAAAGACGCTTTTATAGCTCAAAGTGGAGCCAAAAGCTACAAATATCAATTCATATATAAACAAACAAAAAAAAAAGTGTAACAGAAAAATAACCAGAGAACTGCTTCCCCCCACATACTGTATTGTAGAAGCTACATCTTCAATTACTGTGGAGCATCAACGAATAACTCGTACGCTCCACTCAAGTCCATGCAAATGATGTCTTTAAAAAGGATCTCCTAACTAGGCCACCTAAGACAGAAGCCCCGGCTCTGGGCTGTAGAACACGCTCGGCTCTAAGGGAGGGGGTTCAGAGAGAGAGAGCTGACCTGTCGGAGTCACCCCGGCTTGGATTAAAATCAACACCCTGGAGCTTGCACTCTTAAAAGGGAAGGAGTTGAAAGCTTGATCTGGACGTGCTACATGTTCTGGTGCACAGATAAAGAAGACGAGGGAAAAGGGCACGGTTTCAAAGCTCCGTCGTTTCCTTCAGCGAAGCCAGGAGAGCAACCGGTCGCGGGGCTGAAAGTCGACGTCTGACTGCCGGAGTGCACGTGTGTTATTATTCATTGATGATAAATGCCTGGCACACGCAGGCTAATGCTTCGGAGATGGCATTTGACAAACCCACACAGCATCAGGGAGCCCAGGGAGTGTGTTACTCACTGCAGAGCTCCTGCTGCGAGAACAGAGATACAGCGACACGCCATGAGACACACACAAACATGGAATGACTTTCATCATGAAGCCTTTTTTTTTTTTACCCTCATCACAGCCCCTGTGTTGGGGTTTGGGTGTGAGGGCTTAAGCCACCTGTCAGTTAAAGGCCAAACTTGAACGCAGAGCGTCTTATTGCTATCTAGACTAGTCTGGAATATTAAGCAGCCAAAGTGTGAAATAAAAAGCCGTTCGATGAGCAGTGTGTCGCGATATCGCATCACCATCTCGGCAAAGCTGATGATAAAATGCAAAGAGGGAGGAAGAAAAAAAATGGTAGATAAGGACGAGTCTCTGAGGAAGAAAGGGGAAGGATCAGTTACCAGCGTCTCAACTGTGCATATGCAAAGGATTTTATGCACTAATCAAAAGGCGCCGCTTTCATATCGGGATTATGATTCATGCTCTGCAAGAAGAGACAGAGCAAAGAGACGCGCGGAAGCCGAGAGAGACGTTCGAGTTTAAAGACAGCGATCTCAGAAAGTAGGACAGCGGGAGGCTGTTTCAGGACATCCATCACTCCTTTTCCACATCTGAAGCGCACTGGCTGACAGCGATCTCGGGCGGGCAGGCGGAACTGAGCCTTTCCATCAATCTCTGCTGCAGCGTTCCACCCACTAACATGTTATAAATGTACGTTAGCAGCTTTGTATCGTTCAAAGCGCTGTAAATCAAGCGCTGGGTGTAGACCGGGAGACGTCTAGTCTAAGTCCTGGATGGTAATCCCACTCGTTCCGTACACTCTTCTGGCGACAAGCTTCAGAACGGGATTTGTGCTAACCTTAGGTATCATGTATACACGTATGTTCTCATTCTCACACACGTAGTGCGCTCTCGTTTTCACCTGAATATTGTAATAAATTCATAAACCTACCATCCAGAAAAATTTAAGCGTTCCCTTTCGGATCTGGTTCCTCTTGAGGTTTCTTCGTGTCTTCCAGGCACTTTTTCCTTGACACTCTTGCCTCAGGCCTGCTCATTAGGGATCTGGAGTTCTGTAAAGCTGCTTTGTGACTAGGGTTGTTATGGTGTCACGGTGTCACAGTTAGTCACGCTGAATGATCAGATGGTTGATTCGCATGGGGCGTGAGTCATTTGGACAGCAGCAGCTCAGTGGTTGAGGCTCAGGGCTACTCATCAGGAGGTTGTGAGTTCAAGCGTCAGAGTGAAAACGCTAAGGAAAGTGCGTCGAAGCATTGTTCGTGCATGTGACAATAAAAGTGCGCGTCTTTCTTCTTACCTTACAATTGAGTTTTCCAAAAAATTAAAAAATAAAAAAAAATCAGTCATCATTTTAATGCATTTCCTTACTCCTGTTCTTAATTTGCCTGCGTTCGTTAGAGCCTATTATATTATATATGTTGCTATAATTTTATATGTAAAAAGTAAATGTTAAAAACCCTAATTTAAGGGTTTAATCACCTTGTTTAAGCGGGTTTGATTTTATTTAAAAGTTTTTTGTTTGTTTTTTTAATCAGTGATACTAATTGTGACAGGAAACCTAATAGACATTAAACCTGAACTGGAAAAGTTCCCATCCCATTTTAGTCTGTTCGATACATGGTTACTCAAGTCAAGCTAATAGCTTTTATTTTATTTTCCTAATAAAATAAAATAAGTGTGCCAGTGTCTCTTGAAAATCTAAACCCAAAGAACCCCATGTGTCCTCTTTTCAACACTGCCTGACAACACACGCAACCCATTAACGCAGGTCACTTTACACTCCTACATCTTCTACCAGCATTTTGTGATATAGCATCACAATTCTAATTTTGTGCATCAGTAGTGTGTTCGGTTATAAAACGAGCCCCGGAGAAGCATCTGCACTTACATGTGTGTAACATGTGTGCGAAAATGTGTCCCAGGTCTCGAGAAGTGATTTAAGCGATCCGATTCTAATCAGTTTTAAAAGGCGTCTCGGGTGCGACTCCATCTTTGATTACTCCCCATCCGGATATAATCCTGATACTTATGTGTAAACAGGGTGGATGAAGGAAAAAAACTAAATTAAAAAGATTGCGGTGGTGAGTCGAATGGATTACAAACTCTCCGCATGTCAGAGACGGATCAGGATAAAAGTGATCCATTACTGAAAAAAGGAAACGAGGACGACGAAAGCACTTCAGACAATCCAATTTATAAGTCACTAAACCTGAACCACTGCTTCAGTCCGACCTTTGAGTGGCAATTATATGGTTCTCGAGACTCAAACGTGATGCAATCCACTTTAACAACAAGCTCGATGATGTTTCATGCCAATCCTTTGGCTAAGAGCGCGGTCCAAACGAGATTTGGAAAGCTCCATTAAATGCGAACGCTGCCATACGAGGAATAAAGTACGAAAAGATAACAGGGGCGTGACACGTGGAATTCCTCACGCTTAATCAGATGACGGATGCAGAACGAACGACTGAAACGATGCGCCACTGATTCTAAACACGCGCCGACGCCAGGATGTTCACAGTCAGAACTGGATGTGTTGTCAGCGACTTGGAAAGAACAGCTGAACGGCACAGCGCCGACGAGCGAGGCAAGCCAAAATCCGAGTGCGAGCTCAAGTTAACTGGGGGTTTAAAATTAAAGATATGACGGAAACAACATCCTTGAGTAAAGCTGAACATGAAGTGCATGATGGCAAGACGACACTCTAGTCGTGGCAGGGGGACAAAACAACAATCCATAGTCGTTTAAACGGAACGGAAACAATTGTCAGATGTAACGTCTGTGCAAATTAAGATCCTGAAGTACAATAATCTAAGACTTGAAATCTACACTTACTACAATTACAGTGTTCACGGGACTACTGATGTAATAATAAAAGTAATACATTTCTACATCTAAAAATATTTCAATATTGAATTTGACTTGTTTTTTATTCATGTTAATTGCTAGTTAATTACTTATGTTCATTAAATTATTTTGTGTGGCAATTCAGTGATAAAATTGTATTGCATTTAGTTTTTTATTTCTATATATCTGCATTTGAGGTGGTAAAATGATGCAGTCCTCTTATGCATGGAAATGATCAGGGACCACAAGATACGATATTACCATGATACCAGGTGCCAATTTAGTTTGTGCCGTGATTTTATAAATATCCTGATTCATTTTTTATAATTGTAAACAAATTAATCAAATAATTAGCTCCTGCTATGCAGAATAATGTGCTGCCTACCAATATATAAATAATTTAGAGCACACAACCTGTAGGATTACAGAGGAACAGGAACAGTTCACCATCTCAAATGCAAACCAATAAAAAATTTTTTTATTATTTTTATTATTAATAATAATAATAATAATAATAATTTAAGCTCAGCGTGGTGATACATAAATTGTCCCCCCCATCTCTAGTTCCTCGATAACCCTACAGATGGTACACGTTAAACTATTGAAAGGCGGCATCCCATGTGGTCGAAGCAAAGTTTGTTAGCAACAAAATCTAAGAAAAAGAAAAAAAAGTAATACCAAAACAGGATATTTATAAAATTGTGATACTTACAGAATCGCGATACAAATCGAACCGTCACCCAAGTATTGTAATATTGTAACGGGTAGGCCATGTTGATTACCATATCTAATAATTAGAATAATTAAGTTTAAAGTTAAAAAGGGTGAGACTTTTTCTGTTGAAATTGTTTCCTATTTTTTGTCATCTTGTGATGTCACAACCAGTGTCACACTCAACCAATCAGAAGCTCCGATTTATGCTGCACTCACTTGATGCCTACAGTATGACAGTATGGATGAGTTAGAGGTCAGAAGTACAATATGGTATGTGCAAGTGGTTCATGCTGAAAAAAAAAGAAGAAATAAAACCTAATTTAATTTTTATATTAAATTAATTTCAACATGCAACACTTTTCACACATTTCATAAACCTGATCATCTGCTCCAGACCTGGCATTCGCAAGAAACCTTAAACATAATAGAAATTTGCAGCTTTTAAGGTAATAATTCCAAAAACACAATATCCCATAACTGTAATATGACATTTGTGGCAAGTTATTGCAATTTTGAAGACGGAAGATTCTGACCTTTTCACAAATGTAACAAATCCCTGCAAATGTAACAGCAACTGTTTTTTACGTTTTTGAGAAAATCCAGGCTTGCGGAAAAATACGAGCTTCCGATTTGTAATTCCGAATTTGTAGTGGCATTCAAATATGCTCCTATGATAATTATGATATTTCCAATGCATTGCACACACACACACACACACACACACACACACACACACACACACACACACACACACACACACACACACACACCACGATGAAGGTGTGTCTGAAACATGAGGCAGCTCTCTTGAAGTCTTGCTGTCTTATAAATCATGGAGCAGAAATTCCACATGTACGGAAACGGTATGCCGAGGAGGAAGCAGCTGTTCTCACTCACAATAAACTCAGCGTATAAAAAAATAAATAAATAAAATTTCAAAATAACTTTTTTGTCCACGAATCGCTCCAGCACATTTTCTTCCATGTCCCCTATGGACATTAATACGGGGTGGATGATGCACTGGATTACTGGAGAAAGGTTGCCATCCAAAATAAAGGTGAAGGCACTATACGATGCATATATTTACTGGAAATGTGACTCTATCCCTTTCCTTTTCTGAACGGGCAGCGCTGTTTATATTCCAGACACACCCTTTTCTCATCCGTCTTCACGTTTTGCAATTCCGCCGTCGCTTTCTCTTTTGCTCAAGTTATCTCCTCGGTTCACATTATTTATTTCCTTTCTTCCTGTACGTCTCATATTTTCCTCATTTCTCCTCTTTCTTTCCTCTAGTTCCCTTTCTCTCTCGCTCTCGTCCCTTTGTGCTTACTTCTTCTTAGTCGATGCTAGGGCTGCACGAATTAGCCAAAGTATGGCATCGCGATTATTTTTACATTTACTGAACTGCGTTATATAAAAAAATAAATAAATAAATTAAAAAAAGGTACCAGTAAATAATGGCTAAATAAATAAATATATAAATTACGGACAAACTCAACAGAAATTCCTGATCATGCTTATATTACGGCATTATATTATTATATTTAATAATTATATTAAATAATCGCACTAATCTGTGCTGCGATTAATTTTCTGCGATTAATTGTCCAGCACTCGTCTAACTGAATCTAATGCTCAATTGAATCTAAGAAATCAATTAGACTCACTGAATCATTTGGAGAACGAGTTAATAAATGAAAATAATTGAACATCCAAATGTTTTACAATCCCGAGCGTCTTCCTCGCTTCTGACTGATTACGAACTACAGCAAGTTCACACAGGCCAAATATGAACGGAGTGCGCCTTCCAGTCAAATTCATAAATCCTGAAAGCAAATCTGCTGTATGTGATTATAAAAGTCTACAAAAATCCTTGACGCACTCCTGCCATACGCTTCCATTACTCTGGATTAAACCTAATTAATAACGAGAGGCAGCCTAATTTTCATCCCTTATTAAGATTCATCTGAAATATGAAGGAGAAAAAAATAAAATAAAATCAGAAACAGTTTCTTTATGATCTCCACCGAGCTGAACACATTCTGCAGCTGCGCTTTAAAACACCGAGTTGCACAAGCAGGACTCCGGAAATCTAATACAGCACGGGTGATCTTTAACACTCACCCAGCCGTGACCTCGCTGCCTTCTAACGCTCGCATCAGGGAGAAAATGCGCTTAAGGGGCATGTGTGAAACTCTGTGCACCCGTCAGAGCACAGAGAGCCCTGAGCCAGGCTTTCTAACACCACATTATTCCACTGGGAAATGGAGGACTGTAGGAGAAACTAGAGCTGAACCAGTCAGGCGGAAGTCTGCACCGTGTGCAGCTTTAAAACAATAGAAAGCTCAATTGCTTGAAATTTTTTTTGGTAACAAAAATCATACATACATCACACTTTCAGTGTAGTGAAACATGAGAGAAAAAAATTTTTTTTTAAGAAGAAACATAATGAACGAATGAACAAATACACGATTAAGTGACTGGTTCATGTGTCTCTACTGCAGCAAATACTTGCACCGTCACATCAATCACAGCAACACCAGCCAATCAGGAAACATCTGCGAATTTAAGTGAATTCGCACTTGAATTTAAGTGCGAATTCAAGCAAGCAGAACTGTGGAGATCACACTTTACTTTTTTTTTTTTTAGGTTGAAACACATGATAGTCTTCCCCCCATCCTCGTTGGTAATCAGTGCCTCATTTTCAGTTGGACTGTACCTGAAAAAGCTCTTTCCAGGAACCTTCTATTTTGGGATTCTTCTATTTTAAGTCCTGTAGGCTTGTGCAGTTTTAGAGAAAATATTTAAAAATTCTTATATAAACAGATGATTCAATTAAAAAAAAAAAAAAAGATTAAAGAATGTTACAAAAGAGGTTGTTTATGCTGTCAGAGTTCTTATGGGGGGAAAAGAGAGGAAACTGGAAGTCAGATCAGACTAAAAAAAATAATAAAATCAGAATTGACAAAGAAAACTGCAATCAGACAGATAGCCAACAGACAGACAGAAAGTTAGTCACTTAGATAAACAGTAGGGATTGAAATCACCAGCGATCAGCAGATACGATATAAATCATTAAATCTTTTAAATTAATTTCTCTCTCCCCAGATTCCATAACAATTCTAAACAAACTCATACCTCAGGTAGCTCGTACCTCACAAGATCCAATATGTGAACACACTCAAATGCAAACATGAAAAAATTTAAATTTTATTCAAAATATATATATATATATTTTGAGTAAGTGTGGCATAACAATAATGGCCGACGAAAAGAATTAAGATACATCACCAAATCAACTCTCCCCCCCGGGGGGGGGGGGGGGGGGGGGGGGGGGGGGGGGGGGGGGGGGGGGGGGGGGGGGGGGGGGGGGGGG
>JAQMYG010000023.1:7796824-7819372 GCA_030014215.1 Clariallabes teugelsi | reverse complement strand
CCCCCCCCCCCCCCCCCCCCCCCCCCCCCCCCCCCCCCCCCCCCCCCCAAACGGGTCAATCTACTTTTCCATGGTGCTTAACTTGTATGTTGTGTCACGGGTGATGCCTCAGTGTTGTTGCAGGTTCGTGAAATCCTGAGCTTGAGTTAATGTATATGTAGCATGGAACCCTGTGTGGTTTCCTCTGCTTTGACCGGTTTCCTCCCACCTCTCTAACATATGCAAGTGCAAGGATTGGCTGTGTGAAAGATTATGTGAATGGACTGTTTACTTCCAGTAGTAAGTGCTGAGTCCACATTGAATGAATAACTAAATAAAAGTCGTATTGCTGTTGTGTTGCATCTCATTTATATTTCTTTGATGTTTTTTGTTGATAAACTAATAATTGTACCACGATGTACATTTTCCTTTCTGCTCTTCATAAACCAGAGATGCCACGTTTTAGCTCCGTATTTCTATTGAACTCTAAATATTCTTGAAGTGTATAGTAGCACCATCTGGTGGTGTCACTCAGCAGTGCAGAATGATTTGACCTAGTGTTTATGAAACTACAAAGGACAAAGCAAAATGACAACCTACCTTAGTGTTATAAAGGGATGAGCATAGATTATATATACAGTACACATTCAGAGGGGCCCAAAAAATGTATACACACTTCAACATGAAAGATATATGGCTCTCTTCTGATGGTCACATGACAGCATCAACCTTGGTGTGACTACTGACATCTTTAGAGGAAGAATAATACTACACATGGCTGCCATGATTCAATTCGAGTTTCAAAAAAGGACATAGATACCAACTACATTTTTGGCCCACTCTGTGTGTGTGTGTCTGTTTGTGTATATAGGTGGCTCGGTGACGTAGTGGTTAGCACTGTGGCCACACTTCTCCATTATTCCTGATAGGGGTCTGTGTCCGTGCTTGGTGTGTTTCGTCCCACAGTCACAAAGACATGCTGGTTAGGTTAATTGGTGTTCCTAAATTGCCCGTAGTATGTGCCCTGTTATGGACTGGCACCCTGTCCCTGGACTGACAGACCAATATCTTATATGCAGTGTGTGTAATGTGTAATAACATAGGTGTGTGTGTGTTAGGAGTAGCCTGTATGAATACAGATGTATAGTTTTTTTCTTATAGATATGCACTTCTGTACATAAAAGAATATGAAGTATACAACATACATTTTAAATCCCATATGCCTGTATAACTGTTTAATAATATGGTATGCTACTGGTTTCAAAAATTTCTTCAATGGTGGATTATATAGTCTCAGACTCTAAAGAAAACACATAAACAAAGTGTATTATATAACATAGCAGCAGATGCTGTTGGTCCTTGGATTGCACTGGGTGAATCACCGTCTTGGTTTATGGTGACACGTCATTAAGATCTTCTTTGCATCACTCTCAGCGCTTTTGCAGATGCACATTTTGCGGAGGTGCATCCTGTGCGTCCAATGCTTGCATCTCAGAGCAGCCGTTTGGATTTGCAGCATATGCAAAATAACTGCACGTGCTTTGTGTACTGTTAAACCACACATGCATCGTTTCCTATCCCCTAATTCACCTGATTATTCGATTTTTCTTCAGACGTCCATCAACGTTCATGTTTGCACACTTGACCATGTCCGTTCCGGTGACGTTCACGCAAGCGATAGTGGGGTGCGCGTGGAGAGTGTCGCGTGCCCAGACCGCGCTGCCTGTGCGCGTGAGGCTGAGCGCCGTGGCTTTGCGCACCTCGCGCACGCAGTGTGTGTGAACAGCACGCACGCTGCTGCTGCTGCTGCAGCAAAAGGCGCTCCGAGCACGCGGCAGACACACCCAGAGGAGAAAATGCTCTCCACTAATGCGCAAGTACACTCCAAAGAGCTCGAGATGAGTCTTGCTTGCGCGAGTCGGAATAAATGGCCAGATCGAGAGAAGATTTTTTTTATTTCCTTCAAAGGCAAATCATCCATGCTATGAAACGAATTCGAAACAAAATGTTTCATGATAAAAAACCGAGAGTCGTCTGTGCAATGCGCGCGCTCTCTCACTGTCTCTCTCTATCTCGTGCCAAACAATCACGCGCCAGGGCAATTGCTCTCTCTAAGGGGTAGCGGAGCGACACACAGAAATCACCACAGTAATAGGTAACGTCTATTATTATATTTTTGTTCGTTTAAATCGTCAATAAATGGTATTCTCTTTATTTGGAATGCGTTGTGTTTTGCGGGCAAGATGGCGCCGAGCACAGTCAGGTGACCTTGTATGTTTTTTTTTTTTCTTCTTCTTCCTTTCCTTTCGGCTGATGCGGAAGTGAATTCCCCTTTAAAATGCTATTGGCTGGTTTAAACTCTGTAGTGATGAGAAAGGGTTCGTGGTTGGAGTGTGCCATGTGGCAGTCAAAATGCATGTGACAAAAGTGTTTTTAAAGACGAAGGGGAGACGGAAATCTTGTTGGATCTGTAGTGATAAAGAGCAGTGATCTAATGAGCATGCAATTAATATCAAGTCAGAGTAAGCACACGCTTGGAGTTATCAAGGCTATTAGAATAATGTTAAACAAACCGATATTGTTTTCAGCAGGATGTAGTAGTTATGTACTAAATTAAAATAATCACTGATTGCATTGCGCCATGTTTTATGCGTCTTAACTCAGAAGATTTGTATGTAGCATAATTGATTGTTATTTTTTGATTGAAGTTAAACTGGTGTTTGCCATTGTGCATTCCCTCCAGAATCGACTTTCAAAGGGGGGGAGGGGTCCATTTATTATGACAGTGTGCCATATAACATCCTAAATTGATTGCTGTAATAAATTAATCATAGTGAAGCATTAGCGAGTAAATTTCTGCCTGGTTGCACAGAGTAATGTTTCACCTCATGCTGCGCTTATTCAGTTCACTTAATTTATTTTGATTACAAAAAAAAAAACTATATATATATATATATATATATATATATATAAATACATACATACTGTGACTGTTGTCTTTATAATCTTATTAAAGCCCCGGTGCTTAAACACCAACCTAACCCTGTCTTTGTCTAGTTTAATCTTTGGCGCCTTCGCCACTTTTGGGTGATTTTAACGCATAGATGTCACCCGTCACCCTAAAACAGACTTTACTGGATCAACCAAACCCTCTCTCTCCCCCCTCCACACTGTAAACCCCACCCGATTCCAAATCGCGCGCTCATTGGTCGCGCGGGCATTTCAGACTCGTCTGATTGGTCCGCGGTGACGACAATCCCACACCCAGATCCCGCCTCCTGCAGGCGTCAAGTTTGGCAGACTGGCAAGCTCTAGTTTGTAAAAGGGGCTATAGCTGAATGTGCAGCGAAGACTCCCGAGTCTTTAACTGCGCTCTTTTATTAAATCCGTCACTCAGATACCCTTTAGGATGGATATGAAGAAGAGGATTCATCTGGAATTGCGTAACCGGACGCCGTCGGATGTAAGCTGCTTTACGATATATTTATATATATACATTTTTCGTCCCCCTCAACTAAAATCGCTGCTTGAATATAATAACCTCTGCGCGTGCTGTGAGGGAGACGCGGTGGATGTGCACGCCGTCAACTTGATGTGTTGAATGAAAGAAAAGTTTGAGATGACTTTGTTAACGCGGGGAAGGGGGCACAGTTACGGATAAACTCGACGTGTTTAGGGCTTTCACAGTTGCCTCAACTTTTTTTTCTCTCTGATCGATCGGTTTTTGCTCTGAAACTGTAACAGTAGCGCGCATTGTTTCGCCACAGCGTATAAACAAGGGAAGCGGCATGAGGAGCCATATTTGTAACTTTGGAGCCCCGATCGCGCCCTTTTCCTTTGCATCCCCGAGGCTGCACAAACGCTCCTTATTGCTATACGTTCCCAAATTTAATAAATCATAATCTGTCTGTCTGGGTGAACCTGGCGCGTTGAGCAAAACTTGGCAGAACATTTTATTTGTGAATCGCTGTTCAGGCGATCTCATCAGTCTACTAGTTTTAGAATCGAATTGTTTGAATTGTTTTTTAAGCTTTAATTGATCGACTAGACAGATTTGCACCGGAGCTGAAAACAAACTGAAAATCCCACGTTATTTCTGTGCGGGCGCGTGTAAATGTATATACATGTATATATGTGTGTGTGCGCGCCCGCGAGGACATGCTGCGTGGAGCACGCGATCGCCGTTCAATTTTTCGATGTCATCTTTACATCGGAGTTGCGTAAAGGCGCGAGAGAGAAACCCCCCCCATTAAAACTGCATTATGTCAGTTTGGTTTGAAGCAGAATCAGTTGTAATAAGACGGACATCCGACACACAAACTACCCGAATGTACTGTTTGAGCTACAGATTAACGCTAGTCCAATTTATTTATACGCGTTCCGAGCACGCTGTTTATACACGCCTCGTGCTGGTGTGCTCAGACTCATCTCCGATCTCATCTCCTGCTGTATGTCACTGATGTATGTGCTTGAGGTGTTTTGAGGCGGTAGAGCTTGGTGGTGGTATTTATTTCGTTGTGTGTGTGTGTGTGTGAGAGAGAGAGAGAGAGAAGCGCTACGCAACTCCGAGCGGCGCTGCTCCAGTTCCGACATCTAGGACAAGCCGCCATTTTAACCAGCAACAAAGACACACGGCGTTTAATCGACTAAACGTACCGCTTCCGCAGTCGGTTACTGTAATCCACCAAAGTGGTTTAGGAATTCGCTTGAGCGGTTTGTTAAATTAATTAAATATGTAAATAAATACAGTTTGGAGAAAAAAAATCAATGTTTTTTTTTTTTTAATACATACGGACTCGGTTAGCATTTCGGCTATGTCGTGTTTGTTAGCTGCCCCTCCTACTCCTGAATTCTTTAGCCCCGTGTCTGGACTCCTGGGACAATTTTAGGCGATTTGACTAACTTTCTTCAAAACATGGCCTGTTTTTATGTAGCATATACACGCTTTAGGTTTGTTATTTTGAAGGAAAAAAAGGAAAGAAAACATCGTCAGGTTGAGGCGTTTTAGGTGCTGAAGGCGACAGACGCGGCTCGTTGCGGAGACAGCCATTTTGTTGTGTGAAGGTAAAAACGCGGCGAGTTAGAGCTGAGACGAATAATCGCTTATAGCTCTACACTGCTGATTACTGTAATCGACATGGTATAATGGCTCCACTGACCAATTCAACACAGCAATTTATTCGTCCAGTGTATTCATTCTATAATATTGAGTTTGATTTATTTTACCGTCTAGATATTTTCACTTGAAGTATAACTACAATAGAGAAAACAGCTGTGACTGCAGCATGTAAGACTTTTATTTGATGCATAAATGTTTCACACCACATTGAAAAGTCTCATTAACCACTCGGGGGGGGGGATGGATTGTGTACTTGAACATGTTGAATTGCACTGTGCTTGTAATTTATGTCATGTGGAAAAATCATGTATTCATTATTTTTCTCTCAAATAAAAGCACACAGGCTTCAAATGCTGACAATAATTCAAAATTGTGCAAAAGGTGTATTAATCATGAGGCGACATGTTCATTACCCCCGGTAACAGAAAATATCCCCTGTAATCCAAGCAAGCTACACTCTGAGTCAAAAGCTGGCAACAGCAGTGATCTGACTCAATTTAAGCTTGCAACATGAACCAGAAGCCAGTCCAACAGCAAGCACTCATGACTGACAATGAGCTGCAGAGTTGGAGACTTGTACACATCTTGATTTGTGCTTGGTGGTTTTATTTCCACTTTGTGAGTTTTATTCTATATTAAAGCACCTTTTCATTTTATCAGGTCAAAGAACTTGTGCTCGACAACTGTCGGTCAAATGAAGGCAAAATCGAAGGCCTTACAGACGAGTTCGAGGAGCTGGAGTTTCTAAGCACAATCAACGTCGGCTTAACTTCAGTCGCCAACTTGCCCAAGCTTAACAAACTCAAAAAGGTACAAACATATCGCTCTTATTTTATGAAATAAATAATAGTTTATATAGTATGTATCTTGCGTTGCATTTATAATAAAATGTTTGTTTTGTTTGCAATAGCTCGAGCTTAGCGATAACAGAATCTCGGGTGGTTTGGAGGTACTGGCAGAGAAATGTCCCAATCTCACCCATCTCAACCTCAGTGGCAACAAGATTAAAGATCTCAGTACCATCGAACCCCTGGTGAGTTTTAAGGTCACATGTACATTTATGAAAACCAGTAAGAATTTTTTTTTTTTACTGATTTTCTGACCTGTAATATACTATAGAGTAAATGTTGTAGACCTGCATGGCCTTGTGTACCCATCCTTTATACTTTGTCATAAAATCCATGTGCCAGTATTGCAATGAGGCAGTAATAAAACATCAAGATATTAGTCCATTTTTATGTGTAATATCAATAATGTATTTATTTCCATTATAATATTTCCTGTTTCAACAGAAAAAATTGGAAAGCCTCAAAAGTTTAGACCTGTTCAACTGCGAGGTGACAAACTTAAACGACTACAGAGAAAACGTCTTTAAGCTCCTGCCTCAGTTGACATATCTCGATGGCTATGACAAAGAGGATAAAGAGGCACCAGATTCTGACGCAGAGGCCTACGTCGAGGGATTGGATGACGATGAAGACGAAGACGATGGTACTTATCATTTGAGTCAATGTGTCCCTGTTCAACACCACAAGGTCACATGATCTGATGTTTTCAAGCAGTTAATTGAATGAAATTTTTGCTTTTGGCAGAAGTAGACGAGGAGGAGTATGACGAAGATGCGGCTCCTGGAGACGAAGACGAAGAAGAAGAAGGAGATGAGGAAGACGAGGAGGAAGGGGAAGAAGAAGAGGAGGAAGATGTCAGCGGAGAGGTGAGTGCTGCAGCACTTGTATATTTACAGTATTCTTTATTATCCTAACATAAATTGATATCCTTTAACGGGAAAAGTAGTTTTGAATCTGATTATTTTTTTTAACACCTTTTGTGTTAGGAGGAAGAGGAAGAAGACTTAAATGATGGGGAAGTTGATGATGAGGATGACTACGGTAAGCAAATTAACTATTTTATTGAACCATGTTAAATTTTGCTATGAAACAAAGGCACATTTTAAGCATCAATGCTTTAAGGGCTAGGGCTATATGCTGTATTATTCATTTCCTTATGCTGTTACCAATAGAGGTTATAGCACTTAAACCCATTATTTCCATTTGAGGTGTGCTGGCATTCAGTTTTACTGCTGAAGATTATATAGTAGCACAATTACTACAGGCTGAGAGTAATCCTATTAAGTTTATTTTCCGAAGCAAATGCAAATATTTGTTTTAAAAGAAGTAAACCAAAGATTCATTCCCTACATAGTTTCCCCATGTATATAAATGTCATATAATGTAATATGATGGTTGAAATGTCAAGAATGTGCAGTGGATTAAAATGTGTTCATTTGTTTTATTGCAGATGAGGCGAGGGGACAGAAGAGGAAAAGGGTTTCGGAGGAAGAAGGAGAGGAAGATGATGACTGAACATGCACTCTCGGGTTCCCTTTAACCCTCTGTTTCTATGTCCTAATGTAATTTTGCGGTGGTTTGGGGAGGTATGCAAATGGTAGGGGTAGGTTAGTAGATATACAAGGACACAGTTTCAATATTTAGTTTTTTTTTTTTTTTTTTTTTTCCCTCCATTTTTTAAAGTTTGTTTTATTTGTGTTCTTTTTGTTTTTCCTCTTTTTGAACTTTGGTTGGCCCCATTTCTTTTTTCTTTTTTTTTTCTTCTTCTTTTTTTCCCCGTCCCTGTTAAGCCTTTACAGATGGCTGGCGACACAGTAGTGGAAATTTTCCTTTAGTCCGAAACAAAACTGAGTTTGCTCTTTGTAATTTTTATTTTCTCTTTACTGTTGATGCCTATACATATTGCTTATACAGATTGCTGGGTATGACTTATGTATTTAAATGACAAAAAATACCAAAAACCTTTTAAAAACAGCATGTCTGGCTCTATTTTAAATTTGACTACTGGATTTCAAGAGGGTTTTCTTACCCACCTTTTTTTAAAAACCACACCTTTTTGTTTGTGTACATTACGTCTTTTTTCATGTTCTCGTCATCATGTGACGTGCTGTTCAGGCACGGAGGCGGCATCGGAAACCTGCACAGTACAACCTCTCAATGTGATTATTTTATTTTATTATAATTTTTTAAAAATGTTTAGAGCTGAATGTCTGCCCTTGTCAAATGACTCCTAGAAACCCCTTTCTCCTTCTTGCGTGGATAGTTCAGAGGTCTCGTGTTCTTTGTAAATAATGACCAAATATATTTTTTTCTATTCCCTTTGATAACGGCAGACATTTTTCACCATTAATCTCAGTTGTAACAGTTAACTGTAATAAAACAAATGAAAACACATACAGCTGTAAAGTAATTTTGGCAAGCAGTGATCCAGCAGAATGTACTGAGCTCATGATCAGTGAAACCTCTTTGATTTCTCCATCAGGGTCATTAGTTACTACATTCGTGTATGAAACATAGACAGCTGTGTTTAGTCTCACCACATAGAAGTTTTAGAACGTTTCATCAAAATCAGCCTCTCAACAAAATTGTAACTGTAAGCTCAGGGAAAGGATATTAGCTTGTATTTTTTGTGTGTTCTTTTTGCCTGGATATTTGTGTAAATATTCAGAGATGCTATTGGGTTATTTAAAGAGAAGGAATTCTGAGCTGTTCGATGGTTCTAAATTCTGCATTTTTGTGACTTTTTATTTTTTTTTTTTTTTCTTCCGTCTGGATATTTTGTAAATATTCAGGAATGATACTGAAATTATTTAAAGCGAAGGCATTCTGACCTGTATCTGGTGGCTCTAAATTATAACTTTTTGTTTTTATTATTAAAATGGGAAAAAAAAGTTTAGATGTTATTGAGAAAGAAGTCGGCATTCTTCTTCATAAGGAGTGAATCAGACTTATTAATGAAGAAAAAACTAGTCAAATGTGAGGCCTCTAACTGTCTAAAAGGTAAAATATCAAAGAAGGATAATAGAAGGTCAATATCCTCTCCCCTGTGTAATTTTGCAGCGTGGGACAGATGGACTCTGCCCGACGTTGGCCTTGCTCATGCTGTTGCCTAGAGGACGAAACAAGTATTGCACTCGGATGACTTCCAGGGTCCCTGAGTAGACGGCACCAGACTACATTATAATGAACAAAACCGAATCAAGCAACATGATGAAAACTGTCTATTACCGGTCACCCAAAATTTTAACTGGTAACCTCACGATAACTCTTGAATTTGTGAGGCTCTGATGTGCTTTTCATTCCCAGATTGCCTTTTATATTTCACGTGTGTGCATTGATGTTTTTTTTTCTCCTAAAAGAACAGCAAGGCTATTGGTTAAGGGACACAGCTAACATTAGCTGTTTATCTTTTTAGCTTAGCATTCCTCAAACATCAACATTCCCTTTTTTTAATATATAAAAGTCATCAAGTGATCAAGTTATTTTCTAAAAAAGCAATAGTTTATTCATCTTGTACCACAGAAAAGCTTAAACAATTGCTTAAAAAAGAGGAACGTGGTACTTTTGTATATACCTATTATGTCCTACATTTATTATAGTGAAACATCTGCAAGACATGTATCTCATGCTGTTACAGATATAAACGACTCCATCACCAGCTTCTGAATTTGCTCCGGGGAAAAAAAATCCTGACCCTGGTGACTCCTTCTGTAAATGTTAAGTAAATTTTTCCTCAGAGAAAGCATTGCCATAGCAAAGCTTATACAATATTCTTTGTTAAATAACAGTTTAGAACTTGTTTATTATTATATAGAGCTAAATTAACTATTACTAATTATTACTCTATAAATATTAGTGTGTTAGAGTGTGAACATTAATATAAACTGATCATTTGCTTTGTAGCTGGCACAGCGCCATTATAGAAAATTAATCAACACTTTGTGACAAATCCAATTTGAGAACAGTGCATTGATATAATTAATGAGAACAAATGCCTTTGGGGTTATTCGGCAAAGTACATATGTGGTCCATTGGATCAGGTGTGTTTAAAGCTGGGACTTTGGGTCTCCATGTTTGGAGCTGAGATACTTAATGGGATAGGAATGTTCTCCCTTTTACTATGCATGAAGCAGGAATTAGCCGAGACTTTAATAGAGCTGGAATTGTTTTATGAGCAAAAACCTTTCCTACACGATCCGTACTCAAACACCACCCTGCTGTTTGAGTCTCTTGACAAGTGCATAGGATTAAACCTGCAGGTGTGAATGAATGAATGAAGTAGGACCTCATTTTATTCACTCGTACGTACACATCACACATTGTCTGAGGAGGTCACCAAACCACATACCTCCAGAAAACATGTTCTGTGATCATTCTGGCAGAATTTCTGCTCTCTCTTTATAATAACTCAATCCCAATTTTAGCATTAATCTTTGGGTAATTTACATGTTATAATGCAATTAATCATTCAATTATGAGTGGGTTGGGAAAGAATGAACTACTAACAGTGTCCTTTGATCCTTTTACACAAGAAATCCAAACACATTGGTTAAAAAGTACAATTAATCAACACGTATGCACCATAAACACTTTCAGTTGTACACTGTGTGCCCTACAAACAATCTTAGAATAAAAGTCTCACATTTATGTCCACTTACTGTTGCTTCTACAATAAGAATTTGGCCATCCTTACATATTAATCAATCAGTATTTTTTTATTTATTTATTTTTTGCATGTAAGCATGTCTACATGTACTGCTTTTCTATCATCGCTACGTTTCATTACACTCTGAAAAACATTCCAAAATGGTATCTTTTCTTGTTGCTGGAGTTGTCTATTGTTGTCTATTGTTTATTCAAGATGTAGGCTACATTTAATCTGAAACCGTGAACATTATGCAACTTTATAATACGTAATTGAACTGTAATTAGTATTTAGCTTTCAGTAACGCTTTAAAGGTTCGTTAGTTGCACCTTTGATAAAAGATGAATACTACTACTAGAAAGTTACAAAAGATGTGGCCTTGAACATTTCACCCTAGTGACAAGGAAAGGTACAGTTTAGTTTCAGTTTTTTTTACTTTCCACTTGCAAGAGAACATGAGGACACTTCCTGAAGGTTATTTAAGTGACAACACACTCATGTTAAGTTAAGTTCTAGGTGTACATGGTGTTACTACATTAGGTATTAGTTATGTACTGTGTTTTGAATACTTTCAACATCCATTCAGCTTAGCCCTATGCATACAATCAGATTTGAGCCTCTAAACAATCCAGGCACATCAAAGATTGTATATCAACAGAGAGTGATAAAAAGTGGATAGTTGCAACTTCAGAATGGAAGCCTGAACAGTAAAGAAGAAAGATTATTTCAGCCAATGCATAAGCACTCATTCATCATCTATGCTGCTTTAACCTGTATACAGGGTCGTGGGGGTCCAGAAGCCTATCCCAGGAGACTTAGGGCTTGAGGCGGGGTACACCTTATCAAGGCAGGATGCCAATCCATCACAGGGCACTTACAAATACACACTTACACACACTACGAGCAATTTGGAACGCCAATTAGCATGTCTGAACTGTGAGAGTACCCAGAGGAAAGCCACCAAGCATGGGGAGAACAAGCAAACTATGCAAACAGAGGTGGGAATTGACCCTGGCCAGGAATCAAACTCGGGCCCTGGAGGTGCAAGGCGATAGGGCTAACCACTAAGCGACCCAATGCGTAAGCAGTCTTTAGATATTAAAGGAGCAGTTTGCATTTTTTAGAGCCATCTGCTGCTTGCAGGGTGAACTGCAATTAATAACTAATTAAACCACAGCACTTTCGCTTAAACATATGCAATCTGTCTGGGTACTATTTAAGGAACTCCAAGGACAAGTTGCAGAGCTGAAGAACTCTGTTCTATTTGGGGGTGGAGCCTATTTCAGGACCAGAAAAACAGGTCCAAGCTAAAGAAACTAATTTATTGGCTAAAGAAAGGCCAATTTATGGCAAAGACACCACTGCATTAACAGATACAAACTGCATCTTTAATTCAAAATCCGTTCCTAAGTAAATTATACCTATTGTATCTTTAAGGCTCTGGGGGGGGCCAGAGAAATTTTTACAAAATTACTTCTAGAAGACATATTTGGTTGACCAGCTAATGAACTGAGTTGAGATGAGCTTAATCATTAAAAACAGTGAGTAATCGGAAAAAAAAACCTATATAACAAAATAAATAATTACAATTATAAAGAAAAAAAAACACTTGCACAAACATATTACAGTTAATGACTTGTTTCAAACAACCTGTCAAATCCATTCCAATCCAATACTGTAATTCGACTGTCCACATATCCGCCACAGAGGAGAAATATGTATAAAAGTGAAAGACAGAGAGAATATGTGTAAAAATGAGTAAAATGCAATTAATAGAGTTAAATAGCAATAATGAAATCGCAAATAATTTTTGTCCCTTTGAACTACTTTTCCTCTGCAGATCTTTGTTTGTAAATGTGAGCCTTAGGTATACTGAACCTGCTGGGAAAGCAGCAGTAAACACAGGCCATAAGGTGTAAGAGGTTTTAGTGATAAAGTGGTCGACTTACGCCCCAGTAGAGTCTGACAGCATTAAAGGCATCAACAGTTAGGATCAAAGTGAGACACTTTATGGTGGGGATAAACGCTGGGATATAAGAGAGACGGATCCAGGAAATTGTTCAGCAGTACTGAGAGTTAGTTTACAAAGGCCTGACCCTGGTCACATGCTGTTGTCACTGCTATTGTTATTGTTGTTACTATTGGCAACATTTGGACTGTTTCTCAGATTGTTCATCTCCAGCTCCAGTTGTCGTATTTTAATGTCCTTCTGCGCTAGCTCATCTTTCAGCCGCCGCAACTCGTCCTGCTGCCTGAAGAACATCCGCAAGAGCTGAAGATAGAAATATACACTATCAGTACATGCATGCCCAAATGATGACCCAAACCTGCATCAGGAATAGCACAATTAGCCTACATTCTGCTTGGTGGAGTCTGGCATCCTTTGTTAATTGCTTTCCAATTCAAAGCTCTGGTTTATCCAGAGTCTATCCCAGATACCTAAATGCTTAGTCTTTCTTTTAATGAGTGGCTTGATACATACTTGAACTGGCTCGCTGCATTTTTCATAAAATCAATTTGACCATGCCTGTTGATTTCATTACAAATCCTTATAAAAACAACATAAAAAAACAGCAGCAAATTTGCTTTCATTTACCTTATTTAAAAATACCTTTACAAATATAACCTTTTAAAGGGTATTAAATGGTTGCATTGTTTGCTTGTCTGTAAGGTGGTATCCCTCAAGGGTATGTACTTGGGACCTTTTTATTTCCCTATTTTACCTGATTACTAAAGGTAAGTATATAAAGGTGAATTATAAACATTATCTAGATAATTGCAGTGGTCTAGAAGATGTAATTTTAATTGTGTAATTGACAGGTACATTTAATATATTTTCCAAAGATATGAAAGAGTTACATTTAAATGACAGTTATTAAAAGCGCTATACAAATAAAACTGAACTGAATTTAAAGGGTAATACCACATTGATGAGCTTAGGAACTATTATTGTGATCCATAATCCATATTTTAAGAGGAACCAAGAACAGCAAGTAAAAAAACTTAGCAGTCAATGAGAGAACAGATAACAGACAACAACTAAAGCTCAGGATCAAACTTTAGGTACTGTATTGTTTACCCTTTAATCCATACTGCTCTGTACATTTATTGTATTGACCAGCACCCTTTAGACCACATAAGGTATGGTGTTCAGAGCTTGTTCCAAAAGCTTGATATTGCATTACACTAAATACCATAAGCAGACAGGATAATGAACATCTGCAGGAGCTCCACAGCTTAAACCTGAGTATTCATAGCAAATAGTGTGTATTTACACCCCAGTACTTAGTGCAGTAAAATCCCTTTTTTAAAATGTTTATTTTATGCATGCAAAACACAGGCACCTCGTTCTCTGTGCGGGGAGGCACATTTTCCAGCAGGTCAATCCCGTTCACCACCACACTCTTCTTCTCCTTCACTGGAGCCTTGAACACCAGTTTAGTGGGTTTGCTGTAGCCCTCCTTGAGAGACATTAACACTGGCCCTGCAGTTCCACACACACACACACACACACACACACACACACACACACATTGTATTTAACTCTTGTTAATCCTATCACTACTTATCAATAGATGTCCCATTAACCCAGGATATCTGTATTGATTTTAGAACAGTTATCTGTTCACTATTTGTGGAAACATTCTATTATTTATAATACTATTTAATACTTAGAAGTTATCATCAATTCTGGTTTTCATACCCCCACATGGTTTTCATACCTCCCACATGGTCAAATGATGAACAGTATGCAATATTATGCGAGTTAGTTTGACTGAGTAATCTGACTTAGCACGAGGCATTTCCATTTTATGTTATTTGTTATTCAACCCCAGAACACCGGACGTTATCTGAAATTTTATAGCAGAATAAGTGTAAATATAAAAAGAAACGTTCTTAAGAGATTCACATGACTGTCCACCACTTGGCTACATAGTACCAGTAGAAATGTTAAACTGCTTTCATCTATGTTAATTATTCAATTTGTTGGTAACGCTAGCTTGCCTGCTGGATATGTGTTGGCAGAGTGAAATATCAGGTTATATAAACAAACAGTCATAACCTGTTGATTAAAAAATTGCAGTTTGTGAAACTGTTATATAAAAGCAATATCACACTCAAGGTCATTCTGTTGTGCTGTCCCTATGAGGTGATATTGCTTAAACATTGTGGAGGACAAGACATAATTATATTAAGTCAATATAAGTCAAGGACCTCCATCATAAGATGATTGTCTGTTTCTATAGTACCTAATATAACCAAAAGTTTGTGGACACCTGACCATCACATCCACGGTTCATCTCTCAACGGTTGTCACAAAGTCGGAAGGACACAGTTATATGAAATGCCTTTGTTTGCTGGAGAATTATTGTAAGAGACCCAAGCCTAATCAGTAAGACAATGCCCCGTTGCACAAAGAGACCATGATTTATTCAGATCGTTGTGTTGCAAAGAACATTGAACTCAACCCCACTCAACACTGACTGCACCCCAGGCTTCCTTAAATCCAGTCAACAAATGCCCTCCCAGAAGAGTGAGGGTACCATTGAGGTGCAGAGGTGGACACCCTGGCTTCAGACATATTTGTACTTGTCAATCCTGGTAAAAACTTTACCTCGATTAACACCACTGAGCCACTCATCAGCAGAGAGAGCAGGTTCTGTTCCTGGAGTCATGGGGTAGATGTCCTCCTGATATGTCTCTGACTGCAAACAGAACATGAAACACGTTGATCATGCTTAAAGTGAATGAACTGTAGTGTACATTTCAAAGGCTTTCACATATGGGGTTCAGTGTAGCTGATAGAGTTAAAGATTTTAGAGCTACTTTGAAACTCAAAACTTAAATAAATGCACCGCCAAACACGAAAGCCAAGGGTAATAGAAGAGGCAGAGATTTCTGAATGGACGAGTATATATATGGAATGTATATGAAACAACTTTACCCTTTCTCCTTTTTTGAGGTGATTTATAGATTTAAAGATTTAGGGCTTCAGTAGTCTGTTGTACTGTATAAGGTGAAATTATGCACTGTTACTAAGGAAAATGCCTTGTTTGCAGATGTTCGTTACTAAATTGGTAACTTTATTAGTGAGCTAAGAGGTCATATTTGGACAGTTGGGAGGATCTATTTATTTTTACTCCTATCCTCTTATCAAAGCTTTTAAATACTTTTGGGTTTACCACTCCCAGTTGACTTTCACAGCGTTTTGTGTGTATGCGCGTGTTTATGTATGTGTAATGAGCTTTACCCTAACATTAACATCTCTGCATGTATAATGATCAGAACGTGAGACAGGCCCTGTGAGTCAGTATAATTACATGCTAGCGGTTTGTTCACTGCACTGATAAATGCGTAGACAGACATTGTAGTCTTCACACGAGGACCGCCCAATCCACTGCCTGTTACCCCATGATGTTAGACAATGAATGCATTATTTTCAGAGTAGCGATGTGACTGTTGTTAGATTGCAAAAGAAAAAGAAAATATTGAAACATTATAGGGAAATGTGGACTTCATGCTTCCTGCTGGGATTTAACATTTAGGTTTGAATCATATATGGCTTACTGCTGCCTTGCACCTCCATGGTCCGGGTTCGATTCCCGGCCAGGCTTGATTCCCGTCTATGTGTGCATGGAGTTTGCATGTTCTCCCCGTGCTTGGTGGGTTTCCTCCCACATTCCAAAGACATGTAATTTAGGTTAGCTGATGTTCCCAAATTGCCCGCAGTGTGTATGTGTGTGAGCTCTGCGATGGAGTGGTACCCTGTCCAGGGTGTACCGTGCCCTACGTTTCGTGGGATAGGATCCAGGCCCCGTGACCCAGAATACAGGATAAAGCGGTATAGACGATGAGCGATTATTATTATTATTATTTAAATTAAGTGCTAGATGGCATGGTGGCTTAGTGGTTAGCACTGTTGCTGTGCACCTCCAGAGTCCAGGTTCGATTCCCGCGCCAGGTTTTATTCCTTCCTTGTTGGGTTTCCTCCAAGTTCACTGGTTTTCCTCCCACAATCCAAAGACAGGCAGATTAGGCTAATTGCCATTCCCAAATTGCCCGTTGTGTGTTTGAACGAGTATGTCTATGTGTGTGTGCTCTGTGATGGATTGGCACCCTGGATTGGTCCAGGGTGTACCCTGTCTCTTGCCTTAAGACCCCTGGAAAAGGCTCTAGTTCCCCCTCTGCGACCCTGTATACAGGATAAAGCGTTATAGACGATGAGTGAGTGAGACTGAAATTAGGTGCTAACACAACTTAATGCCAGCTTCATAGAGCTACATACCACTTACATAAGTCCTTCATGATGAACCATTGTTCAAAATTATTTGCATTAAAACTGCAAGTCAACTGATTTTGTTGCTCAGTGTCATTTTGACATATCAAAAAGTCTCATAACGGTGATGGTGGGACACCTTGTTACTACACCTTGTTACTTTATGTGTGTAGTGTAAATGTAGGATTATGACTACAGGGCTAAGGTAGATCTAACTACTTTGCTTTCTTAACATGCTTTGTATTACCCGATCGACTAAAATGCCACAACACAACTTTTCCCCAGCACATTAATTCTCTTCTATATTCAGGGAGGAAAAATGTTTGTTCCACCTTAACAGTTATGTTGTTTTTGCTCACCCTTCTAGGCACGATCATGGAGATGGGCTCGATCAATCCCTTCAGTGTCACCAGCTTATAGAACCTAAAGACCTCACAGGACGCCACATCTAAGCCATGTTTAGGCATTATACCTAACACACAGAAGTAGACACTTATGGCATAAAATATGATAAAGCATTACTAATCATGCTTGGACAGGAATATATATAGCAGGAATTATATTTTGAATAGTAAAATATAACTATGGACAGAAGTCATTTATTAGATTCACAAAACTTGAAATTACAGAGTCCTTTCTGAGGTGCAGGGGACCTGAACTCCATCAGGTATTGAAGGTAAGGCTTCTCTGTGGTCACTTCATAGTAGCGAATGTTACCGTCACCCTGAAATAACCCCCATATATAACTTAGTTGAGAGTTGACAAAGATATGAAAGCATGCAAATATAAACTGAAAACTGAAATGAATTATATTCAGATCAGATGTAAATTTACACCAGGTCTAGACACTGCTTAATCCTCTAGTTGCACTATAGTAAAGAATTATATACATGGCAGATCGGTAGTGATACTGTCCTTACCTTGCCTGCCAGATACAGCATATGTGTGTCTGCATCATAGAAAGGGAAGAGCAACCCCGAGAGGCCGTCTACCTCCTCCTCTGTTATTGGCATGGACAGATCCTCCTGAGGGTCAAAGATATAATAAGATTATAAAAACATCATACAAAACAAAGAGCACTAAATGGAATGTTACATTAAGTACTTTATTTAATATATTAGAGAACTGAATGAATATAATTGATACATGTCCACTTTAAACACTATAATAATAATAATAATAATAATAAAAACACCCCAGTTAGTTATATAATCATTTATGTATTGTCCAGTGCTGCATCCTTTAAATAAAAACTATAATGATTTCCACTGCTGTGAGAACTTCAGCTGGACATAGACACCAGGGAACGTTATATTTATGGAAGGTCTGGATCTGTGCATTCTCTCTCTCTCTCTCTCTCTCTCACACACACACACACACACACACGCGCACACACATACACACTCATGCTTAAATACAAACACGACCTCTACAAACAGTGAATGATCTCTTCACCTGATCCCAGAGTGCAATCTGTCGTGTGTTCCAGCGGGACACCCCCGTCGTCAGGAGCCGTTTCATGTTGCCCAGGAACACAACACGGTTTACTTTGTGATTCTTGCAGCTCGCCTCCTGCTCAGACAACCAACACACACACACACACACACACACACACACACACACACACACACACACACACACACGTTAAATAATTAAAATGAATGCGTATAGATCCTGGAACTAGGTCTTGAATCATCACTTGTATTGCTAAAAGAAAGTAATCAAGGACTATGAATTGAAGGCTAACATCTGATTCCACAGAAGTAGCTCCAGTAGCTGAAACTGGTTTTAAAAAAAAGTGCTTTTTTGCTCTGATGGAAAGATGTCAGAACCCACACTGCATCACAGTTTGATGTGGATGGGGCTGAGCAGCTACAGACCGGTCGAGGTCTCCATACTGACCTGTATCCACTGCCAAACGTGCCTACAATGGGCTTGTGTATGCATCAAAACTGGACCATGAGTAATGGAAGAAGGTGGCCTGGTCTGATAAATTATATTTCATTTTACATCATGTGGATGGCTGTGTGTGTGTGTGTGTGTGTGTGTGTGTGTGTGTGTGTGTGTGTGTGTGTGTCACTTAACTGGAGAAAAGATGGCACCAGGATGCAATATGAGAAGAAGGAGAGCCAGCAGAGGCAGCATGATGCTTTGGGCAACGTGTTCATGGGAAATCTTGTGTCCAGGCATTCAAGTGAAAATTACTTTGACACATACCACTTAGCTATATACTGCTGTGGACCATGTACACTTCTTCATAGCAACAGGATCCTTTAATGGCAATGGAATATTTCAGGAAGATAATGCTGCATGCCACACTGGAAGTATTGTTCAGGAATGGTTTGAGGAATGTTGATTTGCCCTCCAAATCACCCAGATGTCAATCTAATTGAGCATCTGTGGGATGTGCTGGACAAAAAAGTCCAATCTTAAGGGATCTGTTGCTGAAGTCTTGGTGACACCAATACACAGCATGCCTTCAGAGGTCTTGTGGAGTCCATGAGTCAAATGGACAAAGCTGTTCTGGTGGCACAAGGGTGACTGAATAGTATAATAATATGGCTCATTAGTTTATATAAATTCATAATCTGTATAAAGAACTAAGCGGGTGAGTAACACAACTATGGAAACTTGCAAATGTTTCTGCCATATACTGATTGAAAACTGTTATAACATTCACTGATGTAAGATCTTTAGACACTACGTGAAGGCATCAAGCTTTCCTGTGTTTTGGGGGATATGTGAGTGTGCTTATTAAATACTGTAGTGGTTATAGTGAGTTGGTACTCACCTGTAGCACCTGGCCTGAACGGGGTTCAATGACACGTAGCTTCTTGTCCTTGCAGCTCGTGGCCAACAGGCTTCCATCAGTGTTGAAGGACATGCAGAGGATCACATCTGTGTGGCAGTCGATCATCTTTACCGGTTCACCAATCTCCAGGTTCCAGATCAGGATCTATAAGTAACAGGTGAAAGTGGACTTTCAGATTTGCTTCTTTATTTTTATTAAAGATTGAACTGTTACATAAAGGCTAGAGTAGTTAGGTGTGAATAAATAAAAGACTGGTGGGTGTAACTGGTGCCATAGGGCAATTTAATAAATCAGATTTGTGCTAGTTAATATGTATTGCATTGCTTTTGAGTACACCTTGTAGTCGTATCCCGCGCTAAACAGGACGCCGCTGCTGGTCGGGTGCCATTGTATAAGACCCACTCGTCTACTGTGACCATACAGCTCCAATATGGCTTCAGTCAAATTCCTTCTCAGTCCACCATCTGGAATCTCCCATATCCGTACCTAGCACACACACACGCACACACACACACACACACACGCACACACACACACACACACACACACACACAGACAATCAAGTAATAGTAGGGTCACATTACTTAAATTATTTCCTAGGATTTATGGGAACTTTTTCAGATTTTGTCATGTTACAACCACAAATGTAAATTTATTTTATTGGGATTTTAGGTCATATTATGCCACAAGCAATGTGGAACTACAAATGAGACTTTTTTATGGTTTTCTTTCAATGATGCTTTTTTTCTACCACTCTTCCATGAATGCCAGATTAATGAAATACACAACTAATAGTTGTCCTGTGGATAGATTCTCCCACCTGAGCTGTGGATCTCTGCAGCTCCTCCAGAGTTACCATGGGCCTCTTGGCTGCTTCTCTGATTAATGCTCTTCTTGCCCGACCTATCAGTTTAAGTGGACGGCCATGTCTTGGTAGGTTTGCAGTTGTGCCATACTCTATCCATTTTTCGGATGATGTATTGAACAGTGGTTAGTAAGATGTTCAAAGCTTGGGATATTCTTTTATACTCTAACCCTGCTTTAAACTTCTTTATCTCTGACCTGTCTGGTGTGTTCCTTGGGTATCATGATGCAGTTTATTCACTAATGTTCACTAACAAAGTTCTGAAGGATTCACATAACAGCTGTATTTATACTGATATTAAATTATACACACACATGGACTTAACTTTCTAATTAGGTGACTTCTGAAGACAATTGGTTCCACTGAACACTAATGCACTCCACACTTTTCAGATTTTTAATTGCAAAAAAAAAAAAAAAAAAATTCCTTCCACTTCACAATTATGTGCCATTTTGTGTCTGTCTATCACATAAAATCCCTATACAATTTTTGGTTTGTCTCTCCTTGTAAGGTTCTATATAGAATGAATTCCGACATGACACCTAAAAAACCTTCTAAGCCTGTAGCTTACTCAACACTATTTTAGTTCAGAGCTGCTATTTTATGAATGCCACAGGAAAATATCAAATAATCTCCTGCTAGCTGATGTACTGGGATTTGAAGGGATTAGTGTTATTATGGAGAGATTTTCTTTTTATTAGAGTTACTGACCCAAAATGACTGACTAATACATGCACTGAGGCTTTGTGACAACAATTTCGGCTTGTAGGAACGTTTAATAACGTGGCGGTTTGTCTAGTGGTGTGTCAGTGTTTGAATTTGACATGTTTCATTTGCTCATATTTGACATCAAACCCCTTAATTGCAACTGAACATTCAGAACTTTGCTTAACTTTCCTTCATGCACAAATTTATTTTTGGAGTCATTGTGTTTTTTGGGATAATGAATAGAAAGAATTATTTAAATGTATAGAAATGGACCTTGAATTTGATAAGCTGATATAAGTTTGCCCTGCTTTCACTTACAGAAGAGTCTTCTGAGCAGGAAGCAATAATGTTCTCATGGAAAGGGTTCCACTTGATATCCAGCACGTTGCCTTGGTGACCGCAGACCTTTGGGTGGTGAGGGTCGATACGGCCGGTCTGTGCAAGAGAAATACAAAAACACACCCACTCGCAGGTTAGTGTCTGTTCCACAGTCAGTTCTCAGTTCAGTCCAACATAACTTTGGTGGCAATAGTGTAACAAAAGCAGTATTGCACAAATCAAATGAATTATTATTATTATTATTATTATTATTATTATTATAAAAGCAAGGGAAGGAAGAAGAGGCAAAGCAGCATGATATAACTGAACTCCATATGGCGAGGACTGATATGAAGCTGATAGGTGTGGTCGGATTAAGGAGTTTGTCCCACACCCTCTATCAATTGCACATTAAACTTTTTTTTTTTAGCTAGAACTGCTGTTTGTCTCTAATCTATTTTGTAATTTATTTACTTAATTTTCTTTTCATAAGATTCCTAATTTGTTTTACTATTAACATTTTAATGTTTTAATTAACTTTAATATAGTTCATATCATTTACACTTAAAACAATCAATATAATTCCTTAAATTTTCTTATGTAACATAATAACACGTTTATAATTTATATTATTATAAACTATTGTTGAATGTTTTGGAGGAGATACTTCAAACTTTACAGCCTACTGTATACAGTTTCTTCTGCAATGCACACTAATGTCCACAGTGTGGCGCTACTTCACAACACTCAAAGCTGTTTAATGGCTCAAGTAAGTTGAGGTCCTGCAGAGTTTGGAACTGAGGTTATACCCACTGTGCCATCACATGACTGAATATAAGCAGAATAGTTTGTCAAGTTAGCTTGTAAAAAGAGCCATGAAAGACCTCCATATGAGTCCTTTATATCCTCCTGACTACCAGCAGTTAAAATTTGTCCTCTCTAGAGGACATTTTTTAAACCTGAATATCTCCCATATC
>JAQMYG010000023.1:7732207-7742701 GCA_030014215.1 Clariallabes teugelsi | reverse complement strand
GATTATGGTTAATTGAACATGCATGGAAAACATTGTTTAAACCCTTTACAATGAAGATCTGTAAAGTTATTTGGATTCTTACAACATTTTTGTTGAAATACACAGTCCTGAAAAAGGGGCGTTTCTTTTTATATATATATATATACTAAGTGCCCCCTTACTGCTTCCACAGGATGTACAGTAAGAGTATAAGTTGCAGCCAGGTGCTGCTAATCATCAGCCCTTGATTAATTGATCATCAACAGGTGTGTAGACCTCTATAAAAGCAGAGGTTTTGGCTGGAGGTTGCTGGTCTGGAGTATTGAGGTGTGTGTTAACACAATGCCAAGAGGGGGAAGACATAATTCAAGATAGTTGCCAATCTTCCTAAGAGTTGACCTAGAATTAAAAGAGGGGATTCTAACTTATATATACATCATACTTTGAAAAAGTCTTTTCCTGTTTATGAATTCATAATAAATTCAGTACAAAAAAATAATCCAGAAAGAAAAAAAATAAAAGCTACTTGGTTTTGCCTGCCTGAAAAAAATAAAATCCTCAGAATTTTTTTTTTTTTTTAGCTGAAATCAGCTACATCCAGCTAAATTATACAAGCCACATCCCTAAGGGCCTTATTAAAGTGTGTATACTATAAAATACCATTGCTTTGATGTATAGTAAATTATTTCTGACTAAGTACCCTAGCTGCAATGATGAACTGAAATACCTTAAGAAGAAATGCCACTGTTCATAGTCTGTCCAGTACGTCACACACAAACCATGTCTCTTGCGGTTTGAGTCCGCAGAGAGGAAGCTACTATTATTTGTTGAGTATAAATACTGAAATATTTGGCTGAAGGGGGTTAAATCATCTGTTTTTACTGACCTCATGTAATGCTCCATGGGGACAATGGGGAAAAATGACATAACATATTGTAACAGCTGGACGATGCATTATAAAAATCAGGTTACACAAGTGTGTGTGTGTGTGTGTGTGTGTGTGTGTGTGTGTGTAGGACAAATCATTCAGCAAAAATCCTTTTTAATTCAAGACTGTATTCACCGAGCTATCATCAGAGCCAGTTGACAATACATAAACCCCGTGAGGTTAAGGATTATAGGCTTAAATGTTTCAGCTCCACCCCGATCCACATTAAATATGTTTATAGTGAAATGTTTCTAATGTGCTTAGAAGTTCTGGTGCTAATTTGTTAAATGATGTGTCAGACAGTATCAGTTGTCTGTCACTTTAATGTCTCAACGGACTTTGCTAAAGCAGGGTTTAATAGGATTTTTTTTTTAAATCTGCAATGTTAGATATAAGGAAGAATGAACAGGTTTTTCCAGGAATATTTATTCATTAGTGGAGAACCCGTTGCCAAGATTTTAAGAAATGATAAACTCGATACAGTTCCTGAATACAGTACAACTATCCAGCACTGTTGTATTGAGTTACAGCAGAAACCTGGCTTCGGCTAATTAGTGACTTTAAGACAAAACGTCTAAAGATGTTGACAGTATTAGGATGAATGACTTAAGATTTGAATCTGAAGCTGATCTGTTTGAGCCAAGTGAGGGAGGTAGTCAGTCTAAAAGACTAAAGTGCTTGAAAATGGAAAACTTCTCAAAGGGGAGAAGTTGCAGCTTGGAAAGACCTTGTTTTGACCTCCATGTGTTTAAGCTACAAACTTAGAACAAGAATCAACAACCCAGAAAAAAAAAACCTAATGATGTTTAACGATATCATAACTGATGTCCTTGGGATGTTGAATGGCAGGTCTTAATGTTATGTTGCAAAAACAACCTTAAAATAACAGAATATCAATAAAAAAATATGGCATTTATTTCATTAAACATCTGTTTGCACAATGTCTGAACAAATATATACAGTATGTGTCATTCCAAAGATTATAATCAGAGTTTAACAGCAAAACACGATAAATGCTGTATTCAGACTTTTATTCATTTTGTCAAATTGTTATTCTCTGGCACACAAGGTTGTTTCTGAAAAAGTGTTCAATTTAAAAGCAGCTATATAACCTTTTTTTGTGGTTGCATTTACTGAACTAGAGCAGGAGATAGGCAGTGTTTTTATAACGTATAAATTTGTAATTTCCTCAAACTCAAATATTTAAATATGAAAATCAAATATGAGATACATTTTTGATATTCATGAGCTGCAGCATAGCTCAATTAAAGACTGGTTTATAATAAACCAGCACAGGCTAGCTTGGATCTGAGCCATCAGTTCACCTCCAGGCTGTGAGGGATATATCCCAGTGACCAGGCCTGTGTTCGTCTGTGTTTATCCTACTTCAACCTAAATAACAGAAAAAACAGTAATGCGTTATGTGTTGGCATGTGCCCTGTCAGGTACTAGCTATAGGGTTCAGATTGCAGGTCCACTGCTGCTACCTCTGTTTTGAAAGCCGTGAACCAGGCTTACACAAAGCTTTCTATTAACCAGTCACAGATTACTATGAAAGAGGTAGATTTTGCATGAAGTTCATGAAAACAGAAGAGTGAGTGTAAAAGTGTACATTTCAAAGTGTCTAAACATGTGTTTAAAAAAAAAAAAAAAAAAAAAAAAAAAACAGTGCCTACCCACCTGCATCTCTGGCATTCACAGGCGTGCAATGTTTTATAGTTTCCTGAACTCATGATCCATCTGCACTAGCTGATCTTTAATGCGGTTACAATGTTAATTAGGCCTGATTGAAATGATAATTGGATGCAGAGTTGGGTGAGACTTCATGATGACAGCCAGCTGCATTGGTAAACACAAGTAAAAAAACAAGGGACAAGTAAAAAACATCAGCATATATGCATGACTCAGCTGTGAATAGACGTTGAAAATAAACAAGGTGGGAAAAGACAGTAGACTACAAAAGTGTAGAAAAAATACAGAGCACTTTATTGCTACTCATGCATGCTTTTTTATGCTAAATTCAATGTGGTAGAAGAGCCAAAGCATTCCATTGTTTTATAATTTGACAACTGAAAACACTGCATTTTTGTGATTTAGCATTCAGTTTTTCAGTTATTCCCTGGTGTACCATTCAGAAAAAACAAAAATACATAAGTCTAGGTCTTCCCAGTAAAAATGACCTTTGCACATTATATCAAATCCAGCTGTCACAGTGCTGATGGAGGTGATCCAGTGGGATCAGGAGCAGAATGTATAAATACACATCGATTTGAGCATGAAAACCCATTGACACAGATCAAAAGGTCAGGTTGTGTGTGTGTGTTCATGTAACACTAACCACTAACCAAAACACAGAAAACATGGCAGGAAGGTCAAAATATAGAGACATGTGCTACTGCAATGAAGTTCCTAAAAACCTTATATGAGGAATGTTCACATCACACCTTGTGATCATTTTTCTGAATGAATGTGTAAAACTGATTCACCGAACTGTGCTTCTCTACTGTAAGTCAATGCTATAAAGAAGGCTGTACATCTGTAAACAATGATCCCAACTAAGATGGCTCAGAAAACAGTGAGGCTGTCAATTTGAACATAATTGATAACTTACTAATTTACAGAGGAGACACATCTGTCTTTCGGAACTGTACACACAATCATTCAAGAACGCCACTTGCACATTACAGGAATTCAGCTGGGAGTTATTGCCACATCTCTGTATACGTAGTTCTGACCTCACTCCAATCCATTTCCACATGTTTGGGCCAATAAAAGAGTTCCTGGGAGGCCAGCGTTTCAGATGTGAAGCAGGCAGTCCGATCAGGGCTCCGGTGAACTGAAAAAACTTTCTACCTTGATGATGTTCAAGCACTAGTGAAACGCTGGGATAAGTGCATTAGTGTAGCAGGGGATTATATAGAGAAATAAAGAGAGGTTCACTCTCATAAAAGTGTTCTGTTATACTACACAATCAAAAGTCACAGTTTGACCTAAATATTCTTTGTACAGTATATGAAACAGAATCTAACTTTATTTACAGCTATAAAATGTACAGCCTTAAGACATGAAATGATTAATTTCCATGTGTGATCCAAATCCTGTTCAAATGGAAAATGTACATCACAATGTAGACTCTGTTAGCTTAGTTTAGTTATGGCTTCCCATGTATTCTATACATCTCATTTTCTCTGAGTAGGCTTTTTTGTATTATTCCTGTGTCTTTGAAACACATTGGAAATCATTCCTACAGTATATGCTTGATTAGCCAGTTTCTATTTTGATTCTGGACTCACCTTACTTTCTAACTTCTCCCTGTGCGGATTCCTCCGAGTTGTCCATTTTCCTGACATGCCCTAAAACAGACTATTGGATCAGTCGGCTATGTTAAATGTGAATGTACATATTGTGCCCTTAGATGGAGTGGTGTCCACACAGGCTGTATTCCAAGCATAGGCTATGGAACAATCCTCATTATACTGGTTTCAATCTCTCTCTCTTGTCTCTTATGTTTCTCTTGTGTTACAGTATTATTATTTTTTTTTACATTTCTTCACCCACATCATCTCTCCACATGTTTCTTTTTATCCATCTTTACTTTATACTGATTCAGCATTTTTTTCCACTAGGATGCAGTGTGGCGTTGGCCCAAATGACAGTATTTCTGGTATACGAAGAGTCAAATTTGTCTTAACTATTGGAGAAATTAAACTGACTCAGTATTTCCAGCTGAACCCTGTCATTCCAGGACTCCAGCTGTTTGGCTAGACTTGATCCCCTGCCCGCCAGTCTTTGTAAAGGTGCCTGAGTATATTTTTTCCATCCTCAGGAAACAGGTCATTTTTTTCCCTGGCTCATGCGATGTTAAGAGTTTATTTTTGCTCCTGTCCCGGGCATATTTGCCACGGCTGTGATGTCCATTTCTTGAATCCAGGAAGTGCACTTGATCCGCCTGTTGGGAGTGTCTTGTTCATTCTGGGCAAATGACGTGTGACTCATGATTTGCTGCCTTGATCTTTGGTGGTGATCATTATGCAAAGCCTTGAATGCAGACTGAAGGGAAAATCTATTTTTGGGAAAGTGTCACATTAGGACAAGATCTGCAATTTTTATGCAGCCATGAGTAAAAAAAAAATCTGAAATGCATAAACTTTCTCAGGAATATGATTTCTTAATGACAATAATGAAACAACAAGTACTCATAGCACAACAGTACAACATAAAAAGGCCAGCACCGTCTTAAGTTGGTCCAGCTAACCTTCAACCTGGCACATCATCAGAGACACTATATCATAAACATGGAAATCTGTCTCATTCATAAACCCCATGTCCGCCTGCAGTAAACAGCTCTTTCTTTTTAAAGCTTGGTGGGAAAACAGATACCGTACTTTGAAATTGCTTTGATGCCATTTCAAACTACTATAGATTTATTGGAAATTGGGGGGTGGGGGGTTCTTGGTGTAAGGGCAGTATCTGGTCACATTTTACGTCACCATTATTTTTAGATCATGAATGAAAGTACACAACACACAGGCGCCATGCAAATTCAAACTGGGGTGAACTAGTAAGAATTTGAAAACATTTACTCCAAGATTTAAACAGCTTACACTAAATTACTGTAGGATATTCCTTTAAAAAAGCATGTATTAACATTCTTAGCTTGTTGACAATCTCTTTTTAGTTAAACAACATGGTGGCCAGTTCATGTGAGAAAATGATTTCTCACATGAACTGGCCACCATGCATTCCTCATGCTGCCAGATCCACTCTTTAATAGTCTGAGTCCTGGAATACAGTATGTCTGTCCATTAAGGGAATAAACTGGTCATTCAGTACATTCAGGTAGTAAGCTGACATCATTTTATAGCCGCATAACATTTCTGAGCCTAGACCTGACCAACTGAGGCAACCCAGATCATGCCCATGATGGTCATTAATGTTTTTCTTCCGACAACATTTCTTCCATGCAGTTGACACTTCAGCACTATTGTTTCCAAGTTTTTAAAATGTGTTGGACATTTCGTTATCATATAACTGCCTCCAGTGTCCACTCCAGTACAGTGGACACTATGCATGACGAATGCATCGCTTAATGCATTTCCCTTTTTACCCTGATCGTCAGATCACTCTCAAATAGGGTCAATCTGGACCCATCAGACCACATGGCCCGTCCATTACTGCAAAGTCCACTCTTTATGCTCCCCAGCAAACTGAAGTCTTTTTTTCCAAGCTGTGATCTCCATTGTCGATTTTTTTTATGCACCTTTACCAAGTGTTTAAATGATGCCCATGATGATCATTAATGTTTTTCTTCCGACAACATTTCTTCCATGAAGTTGACACTTTAGCATTATCGTTTCAAAGTTTTAAGTTTTAAAAATGTGTCAGATATTTCGTTATCTAATTCCAGTAACTTCAGTAGTCTCCTTTGTTGTTTTCTTTGCTTAATGCAGGCTCTTCAGAGACTTTTCTGGCCAGGCAGTGTATTTTACTTTGTTTTAAACCAATACAACATGACACTTGTTGATTAATTGCACTATTTTTATTTCCAGGCTTTAATTGCCTGTTTTTATGCCAATACTACTTAATAAACTACTGAATCTTATTGAACCTTGCTTTGGTAGCAGCACCTCATCAATGAGCACAAATTTATGTTTGTTTTTAGAACTGTTAGAATAGACCAATTTGGACAATCATTACTTTAATGTCTTTTCCTTTTTGATCCCTAGTTAAGCAATAATAAAATATAATTTGACAGTCTATCTAGCTTTTAGATTTTAATGGGCTGCATATGTTTAATTACAGTAATTAGACACATAAAGGTTGTGTCGAACCTCATGCCCTCATAGGCACTGGCTTAGATTTTCCAGGGCATGAATTTTGGAAAGTGACATTTGAAACCCTTGTAAAATCCTGAATAAAATGCCAGACGATGTCTTGAATTTTAAATTGGAGAAGCCATTTAAATTGTGTAGACAAAGCATATTGAGAGAATTTATTCTAATAGATTTTGTGTATTAAAAAGGGCTTTAAAAAATAGCGTCATATTAACCTAATGTTGTGTTATGATGTTTCCTGGGATGATGTCATTGCAAACAACATTGCTGGTTTGTGTTTCTCTTGTATGTTAAAGGTAGTGAATTTTATAACATGTCCAAAAGTTTGTGGACACCTGACCATTGCACCCATATAGTATGTGCCAGAGTTTGTTTCCTATTGCTGTTTTAATAAGCTCCACTCGTCTGGAAAGAATTTCCACTAGATTTTTGAACATGGTTATGTAGAATATTTCATTTAGACACAAGAACATTGTTGAGGTTAGTCTGTTAAAGTGATCGTGGGGTTAACAGTAGGTCAGGGCTCTGTGTAGCACTATCAAGTTGTTTTACACCTCACCAACAGTCTTGGGAAGGCTAATTTCAGTCAGTGTAGAGAGTGGCATAACTCAAACAATATAATTTAAAACATGTCAGGAGTGGCCTTATTGAAAAATATTCAATGTCCGTTTTTTGTGATTCAGTGGAGAGCCATTAACACACCAAAGTTGATTAATTATCCTATAATGCTCTTAGAAAAATTTATATATTAATAACAGTATTCATTTACTGTAACATTTAATGTTTTAACAATGCTGTATCAGTACCCGGGGTAGAAACTTGTCCCAAGTGTACTAAAGCCATAAGCTAACAAACAAAACAAATTGCAATCATTCAGGATGTATTTATTGTATTAGGATTTGTCAGTGGTTGTCTGTGTATTTGTGTTTTGCATTTGGGGTATTGCAAAGCCAGGAAAATCACAGGCCAATACAAAATAGAAAATTCATCCAACATCACCAATTAAATATGGTTTAAATGCTTGAATTTTACTTTGAATCATTGTCTATTAATTGCTTAAACATTATTAAACGTGCCAAACAGTCAGAACCATGATTAGAAAGATGGGACTAATTTAGGGAAGACAAATGAGGATCCAGACCTCCACCAAAAGCCATAACTAGATTTAGAAGGTCCTGGCAAAAAACGAAGCACCTGAAAACACTCAGCGTTTTTTCTCCTCCTCAACCTCAAGAAGTGCTTCTTTAACCCCCAGATAGGTCGTCATGCGGAGAACATGCACAGACCCTGCACACAAGAGCTCGGCTTGGCGTTTAGGCGGTCAACCACGAAATAAATAATTGCATGCACAGCTCCCCAAACCTAATAATTACATGCTGGAAATGACGGAGTTCAGGTTTTCCGTGGTCGCAATGCAAAAAAAAGACAAACTTGCAGAACGTCAAAAATGATCTTTCCCCACAATTCTTACATTTTTCCATTCCATTCCATATTATCTAAACCGGAAGTAGTGTGAAACAAGACCTCGCGTTCCCACTTTTCTAGACGTTTACTCTGGACCATATTACAAGCTTACAGGACAATGTGATCTGAGCCCAAGGGCTGCTAAAGAGGTCAGGAAGGGCAAGCTGAGCATGCAGCTCTGCTCTGATTGATTTTATGCACGTTAGGAAGAGTAGTTTCCGACCACAAGCACATTGTTTTTCTTTCAATGCTAACAAGGGTCTGTGTTCTCAAAACCATTCTCTCAGCGCACATCCGGTGATTTTATGTGCTCAGAATGTTTAGCTTTAAAAATAATTTGGAGAGGTGATGTGGGAGATGGGTGTTGAGGGAAACGTGTATTCCCGGGATCATGCATGTATTTGCATTGCATTCCTCGTTGTTTGTGTTCATGAGCTTCGTGTGTGTATTGCATGGTGTGAACTATGTGCTGCAGTCTCTCTGCGGTGTGTGGTTTCAGTTTCCACATTACCCCATTTCTCAGTGTTGCTACTGGCTCTCAATGCCAATGCCCTTTCACTGCCAGATATCTGGAAAAGTAGCAATGACTCACTTTTCAGGCTTTGCATTTTTTTTCTTTTTTGTCCCTTTTTAAAAAAAATTTTTTTAAACTTTTTTGGTAATATTTATTTTAGGCTTCTTTGCCATTATAATAAGATTTTCTAAGGGCACACTTGCTGTATGCTCTAACCTCAATGTGAAAAAAATGGACAGATGAGTACAACAGATATGCAAGCGCAAGCCATGTTCTTATTCTGATTCAATCATCATTGGATCTGATGATCAGGCTTTTCTGATGATACAAAAACTGTAAAACGTTTAATGTGCTTCTCAAAGAGAGACAACAACTCATTTTCTTAGACTAGTCTTGAGGACTAGTTGTAAGGGCTGTCTGGATTACTATACCTGAGCTGTTTTATAGGAATGTTTTATGTTTGTTAAGCCACACAGAGACCTATGAATCATTTAATCATTTAACCAGTGAGAAACAGGTGTAGATGATGACAGATGATCAGGCAGGTGATTAGTAGTGTATATGGGTGATGCTGAATGATGAGTGATTGAAACAGATGAGAGGGGAGATGAGGTCGCTGCTGAAATTGTTACATAAACAACCACAATAACATTAATAGATTATTATTAATAGATAAAATAATCTTAAGGTGCTTTGCAGCCTGTCAAAATAAAACATCTGTTTCCATTTAATATGAAGAAATGAGTGGTGGAGCAAGACTTTTGCTCAGTACTGTATTTACAATATTACATAGTAGCTTCATTGTGAGCTGCAGCTTGTAATTCTCTGTTGACCACCAACATTTAAAAAAAAAAATATTCGATTTCATATGTGTGCTGTATGTTGCAATAAGCAGTGTCAACAAGTTGTACTGAGGGAAAGAAAGTATGTGAACACAGCAGCCTTTGCTTCATGCTGTTGTTTCAGATTAAACATATGATCAGTCATGTAATATCCCTTTTATATTGTTAATTATTTCACTGGTTCATACAATAGGATCCAGGAACCCCAGGGGTCTGAAGTTTAGCCAGGTCGTCTGTAATTAAAAAAAAAAAATGTTAAAGGAAACCACAATTTATTACCGAAAGTTTGCATTGTAACTAGACTGTTCAACCAAATTAAATGGGCTTAGTCCAAACCTCAATTACTGAAAAATATCTATAAATATGTTCAACTTGGAAAGCCCAAGTGTGTTCAACTTGGAAAAACTTTATTTATTTAAATAAATAGAAAGAAACTTTTATATTTCCATTTAAAATGTATGTACAGTACATATAGGTGTTTATTTACTGAACTTAATCTAATAATTTTACTTAAAGTAAAATAATTTCTCACAAAATAACACCTCAAGCAAAAGTTAAAAGATTTCATTTATATTGTAAAAGTGTTGTCATCTGTGTATGATCTGGCATTTCCAATTTATTCCAATATACTCAACATTAAACTGATGAAACCATGAATTTGTGACTATCTGTATTTGAAAATAAAAGAAACATCAATAGCTTAACTACTGTAGCTTGGATTGCTTTTTCACAGTAATTTAGGCCCCAATAAGTTTGAAATGTTCAATTCAAAGTAAATATACTGTTTGCTCAGCAGATGTGACATCACTGAAGAATTATGAGTTGCAAACAACAACATTGTTTTACTAAGCAGACATTAAAAGGAAAAACATTGAAAAACAAATTGAAATTGCTGTACATATGAGATGTGTCCTGAAAGGACCATACAGTCCA
>JAQMYG010000023.1:7712903-7724044 GCA_030014215.1 Clariallabes teugelsi | reverse complement strand
GCAGCTGAAGTGAAAGAGGAAAAAAAAGTGAGAGTTCAGGACTATCTGCCTGCTGGCTGAATGTGCACCTCCTTTTCTTTTGGCCACAGTCTCCTCCTCTTTCCCCCAGATATAGTGAAGATTTTCAGCCGCGGTGGATTCAATCAGGCCTGGAGCTTTAAGGAGAACACACTGACTGACAGACATTCTGCCCTCACACATACACACGCATACACCCACACACACACATACACTCATTCAAAAACATGGAGTACTACTGCACTCTGCTGCTTTGGATCCTGTGCCCATGGCCAGGTGAGAGAGAGAGAGAGAGAGAGAGAGAGAGAGAGTGTGTGTGCTTCTACAATGATGTAATTCTTGTTGCTTTGATTGTGATTGTGTATTTTAATAGAGATGTACCTTTGATGGGGATTTAAAGAGATGTTTTCTCATTATTGCTTGGCAGTTATGGTAGTATAAGATTTTTTTTTTACTTTTTTGAAAGTTGGACCAATATAAACGTTCTCTTGCCAGTAACTTCCTCCTTTGACAGATGCTGAGCTTGCACTGGAAGGATTCAAATTCTCCAATTTTTTCCTCCTAACATATTTTTTGTCGTTCTCAAGCAGTGCTTTGAAATTAAATGTTATATTATATTACAGTATCAGAATGTGGAAAAAGCTGGTCTGCTGCCACAGCCTGGCTCAATTAGCAGTGAAATTACGATCAGCTTATAAAGAGCGCTTGAGTCTGGCAGCTGAGTGCTGTCCTGAGGCGGTAAGTGCACACACGCTTATTTAAATGGCCTCTTCTGTCATGAGGAGTGGAGTCCTGTTGGCGCTTATAAAAGATAAGACATGGAACTAGACATCATTAGGACTACAGGTTATAGAAATTTTATAGAACAACCTGTTGCGTTTGGATGTAGCTCATTGCAGTTTATCCTTAGTTTCATTAATGGGATTCTTCCTTGCCATACAGTTTTTCTCATACAGTTTGCATTCACGTATTCACAAAGGAATTGTACAGTACTTACTTTATAAAACATGATCGATATTAATCGAAACAGCTGCCTTCTCTCTTTCCATCCTTATCTTTTTGACATTGCTGGGAAAGATTATGACTCCTTCTTGATGCTGTTCTGAATCAAATTTGTGCTGAAGCATTAGTTTAGCTGGTATGTAAATATTTGTGCTGCTGCAGAAATTGGGCTGCTGGCTAGAAACCCGGGCTTCTTGTCCAGAAGGAATTGATTTATCTGCTGGTGAAACAGACAAAAGGAGCTAGGAAGACCCAGACCGAAATCATGTCTGATTTCTCAGACGGCTTCTGAAGTTAGATGATGAGTAATGTGTTGGAACTAGCACATGACTGAGGACATTTAATGTGCATGTGTGGGAGAGAGAGAGAGGTGTGGGAAAGCCTGCTCTGTGTTTGGTTTCCGTCAGCTGCTTGTCATCCAGATGAGGTCTAGACTGCTTATTGGCCAAGCAAGGTTTACACTGTACTTAAGTCTCATCAGGTCCTGTCCTTTCCTTAATGCATCTATCATCTGAAAATTAGTTTATAATAATCTTAATAACAGCATAGTTGTGTAGAAAGTGTAAAATATATGTTAAATTCAGATGAAAATGTGTAGAAAAAAATTAGCATGAAATAATGTGCGTGAAAACATGCTGGTTAAGTTTATGCTGCAAAAAAGGGGAAAAAAGTTCAGTTTAGAACACTGAGAGATTCTTTAGTTTGATCCTTTGGGGAAAAGGAGAGCTCGGAGAGCTCCAAATCCAACACTTTTATGAGCCTAAGAACATTTATCTGTCCAAAAAATACACTCAATGAACCCTTTGTTGAGTCTGTGGTTCGGATTAAGGTTATATAGTCATGTGAAATTATTTTTATAAACTTAACCAAAAAAAACATTTAAAAAAATCTAACAATATCAAGATCAAGCATTCCAATCCAATACAGTGTCTTTATCATCAAGGAGTGTCAAATATGGAATGTGAATGTCTAACAGTTCCTAAGTCTCATTTTTCGATTTTATTTATATTTATTTTCCTCAAATTAAGACAGTTTATAGAATCGTGGCGTAGTGGTAAGTAGTGTGGTCTTACACCTCCAGGGTCGAGGGTGCCTGGGGTTTCCTCCCACAGTCCAAAGACAAGCAAATTAGATTAATTGGAATTCTCGAATTAAAGTACAGTATGTGTAATGAACTAAAATATGTAGTGTATGCATTGCTGTATGTGTGCCCTGCAATGGATTGGCCAGGATGTGAATTTGGATATGAACATGTTAAGATATCTTAAAGTCTTACTTAAGTCTCATCAGGTCCTGCCCAGATCAAAGGGATCGGGGTAGCTTAGTGGTTAAGGCATTGGACTACTGATTAGAAGGTCCCAGGTTCAAACCATAGCACCATCAAGTTCCCCAAGGCCCTTAACCCTTAATTGCTCAGGTGTTAAAAAAATTAAAAAGATCAAATGTGCGTTGCTCTGGATAGGATGTTTGCCTATTTTTTTTTTTTTTTTTTGGTTTAAGCTAATTTATTCTCATGTTCCTTGGTTCCTTGGTGCTGATTTATCATCTCAAAGTAAAAAAGATTTAAGGCATATATGTAAATGTTTTGTGAAAATGTATTTATTTATTTTACAATTTACTTAAATTGAGTTACAATAACTTGAGTTTTTGGGACATACATTGTTTGGTTCCTTTTCCGTGTATACATTGCCCCAGTTTTCCTTCCTGGCTTTTTATATACATATTCATATTGCAAGTGCTCTTTTTCTATGCATATAACCCAATGGAGCAGTGTGTGTGTGTGTGTGTGTGTGTGTGTGTGTGTGTGTGTGTGTGTGTGTGTGTGTGTGTACTTTCTCTCATGAGTAATTGTGGTTATTTTGTGTGGCTCAGGAGACCAGTCTGAACAGCACCCAACTCTTTCATCCAGCCCATTTTCTTTGCAAGGGCTCACACTTTGTTGCATGCCACAGACCCTGTCCCCTGCAAATCTCCTCTCCATCAGCACTATGATGAATTTTCCAGACTGCAGAACACACAGTAGGAAAGTTGGCATTGTTCGCTTTGTGTTAAAACGTCCAAACAAAATCACATGCATTGGTTGACTCTATGTACAGTACAGTGAAGTGCACAAACATTTCAGTGGTCAGAAGGATAAATTTCAAACATGTGAACTTTATTAGGAGCAAATCTGCTGGTTCATCATTGTAGCTGATGGGCAGCACCAGGCCTCATTAGCATCAGAGCGGCCCCACATGTAAATATTTGTGAAGGAAGAGAGGGATGAGTGAGAGACAAGCAGATGTGTGGAGGTGTTCTGGTGATCACAGATGGTAATCGTATACAGCTGGGATCTTTTGTTTTTACCTTGAATGTGTTTATGATGGAGAGCTGTTCTGAGTTTTCATCTAAGAGTTTTGGTTTAAGTCAAATCAAATCTCTTATGGTTGTATGTTTGAGATGATTCAAGACTTTGGGTCATCTGGTTCAGATTTGAGCACCACCGTTTCTTGAGTTGATTGAGTTTTAAAGTCGTGGCTCATGTATCAGGGGAATACAATCTCAGTAGCATTGATTCAATTGTTCCGGTTAGAGTTTTCTTGAGGGTTTTCTGGTGACCCGGTGGACTTTTGGTCTTTTAGAGGTTGGGGAATCCCACAAAGTCTCTTAGGACGCTAGTGTACTGTAGGATTAGATTTCTCAATGTTAATTGGGATCTTTGGTAATTATACAGGGTCAGGGAATAGTCAGTGGTTTGAATTCTTGATTCTTTGAAGCAGTCTCTAGTTGGGACCCTCACTGCTGTTGATCTGTGTGTCAGCGTGGCTGTGGTGAAGCTCCTGCAGCTTGCCTCTGAGCCAAAGGCAATGCAGTCTCATTATGGACCAGTACGCAGGGCCAGCAGCCATGGTACTGAGGTTTATTTATCTAGGCAGAAGCATCTGTACACAAAAAAGGCAAAAAGTTGCTGATATTAGTGAGAGTATTAAATCGCTGTGCAACGTTAAGGTTTCCAATAAAAAAGACTGCAGCTTCTGCACACTCTTCTGGTCTTTCCATCTGATTTCTTTTGATGCAAGAGTGAAATCAAAAAAAAAAAAAAAAACACTTTTGATGGTAGTATGAACTGTTTGTGTGATCGCTCTTAAAGTCTCGCCAGCAAGCAACTACGTTTTTTTGAGAATGTTTAACAAATCATTTAAAGTGGATGAAATTTGGAATGGGAATTTGAATCAATCAGTGAACAAAATACCTTGCTGCATTCAGCATCATCATATGCTCATTAGCTTTTGCCTTTCTTGCATTTCTCCTTATTTAACGCACTCACTGTTTTTTCACACACATGTGAAAAAAATAAACTGTTTCTGGTTTTTATAAATATCTTCTGGAGCATACTCCACAGGGGATAAAAGAAAGAAAACATCAAAGGCAGGATTTTAACAATGTAGAGTATGTGTCAATGTTTAAACGAGTACCTTGCTAAAAAAAAATGACCGGTCTGATCTTTTCAAGTGGGGGGGTTGATTGTTTGGTCTGTCTGACTGTCATAACATTTTCCTGAGGATCCTTATAGGGATATGGATGAGGTGGCTAGGATTGGTTATTTTATCTGTACCATTCATGTCAGACATGTTTGACCGGCTCATGTCACTGTTCTAACACATGTTATTCTCGTTAAATATCTGTATTTTTAAATGTTTTCTTATGCTGCACCAACTGTCTGAACTAATTGCAGTCAGTGTGTTGTCATAGATCCTCCATGGATTTTTGAATAGATGAAAGTTACCCACAATGCCATTTGAATACCTACTGGTAAAGGCATTAAGAGGAAAAGCTAGTGGATGTTGCTTAATCTCTACCTAAAGAGAGTGATGCAACAGCACTTTAGTACAGCCACACCTGACCATTATCCCTTATTTGGTACAAACCCACTAACTTTTTAATGAAAAATTAAAATATCAAACCAATCAAAAGATTGTTACTCAAACTACTAAGCACATCAAAGACATTTCAATAGGAAAATGTACAACTTTTAAGGGGGGCTAATTTAAGTATTCCTTGATTTCTATGTCCAGTACCCAAGGAGTAGAAATTCATACATTTCAGTTATTTAACAGTGCCTTACAAAAGTATTCATACCCCTTGATCTTTTTCACATTTTATCATGTTACAACCAAAAATGTGAATGCATTTTAATGGAATTTTCTGTAATAGGCCAACATGAAGTGGCATATAATCCAAGCGTATCCTTTACTCTGATACCCATAACTAAAATCCAGTGGAACCAATAGCCTTCCTAAGTCACCTAATTATTAACTAGTGTAATTTAATCTCAGTATAAACACAGCTTCTGTGAAGCCCTCAGAAGTTCTTCACAGACGTTCATGAAGCCTCATGAAGCCCAAATAATACACCAGACAAGTCAAGAATAAAGAGAAGTGGAGAAGTTTAAAGCAGGGTTAGGTTATAAGGTTTTAAGCTTTTAATATCTCATGAAGCACAGTTCAATACATCGTCCAAAAAATGGAAAGAGAATGGCACAATTGCAAAACTACCAGGTAGGACGGGCAAGGAAAGCAATAATTAGAGAAGCAGCTAAGAAGCTCATGGTAATTCTGAAGGATCTGCAGAGATCCACAGCTCAGGTGGGAGAATCTGTCCACAGAACAACTATTAGTTGTGCAATCCACAAAGCTGGTATTTATGCAAGAGTGGAAAGAGGAAAGCCATTGTTGAAATTTGTTGTTTGAAGTTTGCGATGTCACATTGGGGACACAGCAAACATGTGAAAGACGGTGCTCTGGTCACATGAGACCAAAATTAACCTTTTGGCCTAAACGCAAAATGCTACGTGAGGCAGAAAACTAACACAGTGCATGGTGGTGGCGGCATCATGTTGTGGGGATGCTTTTCTTCAGCAGGGACAGGGAAGCTGGTCAGAGTTGATGGGAAGATGGATGGAGCCAAATACAGGGCAAACTTCAAAACAAAGAAGAAAGTCTGAGAAACACTTGAGATTGGGGCAGAGGTTTAACTTCCAGCAACATGGCAAAACATGGCAAAGTTCAAGGGATATGAATACTTTTTCAAGGCACTGTATGAATTAGGTTCGGTTATTATTTTGTCATATGTCAAACTACATATTTTTTTTATTCTTTATATGCCGAAAATGTCTATTTCTGTAGGCCTGATTAATGGCACTATCCACTGTTAAAAACACCAAATAAATAAAATTGAATTGAATTAAAAACTGTTCAGCTTTTATCAGTCTTGGCTAAGAGAGAGTATGCTAGATAGAGGGAAAAAGAGAGAAAAATTCGGAGAAAGGCCGGTCAGAGAGGAGATCCTGTGATAATATCTATAGGTGTGTGAGTGTGAATCAAGAGTCAAATTCATCTTTATTATGGTAGCCTTCATGCTATCTGTGAGTGTGCATGCCATGACACGTAGAGAAACAGTACTGATATGCAAAAATATCATAAATACTCTCACTCAGGGCTATAAACTACTACCAGTGATTGTTTTTGAAAGGAAAGCCCTTTATGCTTCTTTACATTTTTTTTTTATCCTTTTAGTGAAAGGATTGTTGGCGTTAGTTGCAACAGTGTAGAAGAGGCAGTGGTTGCTTATTTGGTTGCTAATTGGATGGTCAGGTATTCAAGCCCTGCTACTTCCGGGTTGCCACTGTTGGTTCCCTGGGCATGACACTTAACTTTACACCCCATACAACCCAGCCACTCCATACAGTGCCAGTCCCAGCGTGGTTAGGAAATGGAAAGGCTGTGACAGGAAGAGCATCCAGCATAAAAGCTTGTAAATCCCATGTGTATAAAAATGGACAGTGCCCAAGGGCAAAAACAGTGTAGAAAATGGCAACATGTACCTTTTCTCTCTTTCCTTTTACATGCATTATGTTACTATGCATTAGACAAGAACCAAAAAGCAATTAAAGAGAAACCAGAATTACATAGCAAGCCTATCGTCTTTCGTGGTGGAAAACAGTGGCCAATGACATCAGTCTTATCACCAAAGCAGCGTATCATTGATGTTACTGTAGCCAAGCAGGAAAGCAATTCAATGTGAGTGAAAGTGAAAAGTAGGAGGAAGACATAAAAGGAATGGTTTTAAAATGTCAAGCGAAGGTTAAAAAGGATTAACTTAACTTATCCTGTCTTCCAAAAGGCCATCGCTCCTTCTCCTTTCCATTATTTATTCAAATACTGACTTTTGTAAGTGGAAAAGTAAATTCCCAGTGTCATCATCAGTAAATGGCCTTAACCCCTTAAAGACTGAGCTTAATTTTTTTGTTATTTATTTTAAAGCATGGTGGTGGCATGGTGGCTTAGTGGTTAGCACTGTCGCCTTATACCTCCAGGTCCTACAGTAGGTTCGGCCCCTGCATCGGGTCTGTGTGCATGGGGTTTGCATGTTTTCCCCATGGATTTCCTCCAGGTTTCCGGTTTCCTCACACAGTCCAAAGTCATGCAGATTAGGCTAATTGGCAATCCCAAATTGCCCGTAATGTGTGAATGTGTGGAGGTCATAGAAATGGAAATAAATACAATGGTCACCATTTGCCTCCATGGTCCCTAATTGGACTACAGAGGTTCCTAGATGGATGGATGAATCTTAAAGCATATTACTGATATTAGTAACTACTATAAATGTATATACTATACTATATTTGAAAACTACAGGTTTGATATTGTATAGTATAGTATACTATATTTGAAAACTACCGGTTTGATATTCCTTCATTAAATATTCCTTTAGAACATACGCTGGTGAAAGTGCAGATGATGAGACTAAACAACAACACGTAAAGTTCTTTTGCACATTATGAAATTTTTTCTTCATTAGGAAAACCTGTACATCTGCTACTTTATTCTATAATTCAATTGAATGAAATCACGTAGATTCTGGTCACGTGATTCAGGTAATTATGACCTAGAAAGAATTGTTGGAGCCAGATGGTCTAGCTTGAGGATTCAAGAAAATGCACACAGAAATGCACACATCTTGTTGACAAGAGTGATCAAAAGAATGGTTAGACTGGTTCAAGCTGACAGGAAGGTGATGGTAATTCAAATAATCACTTTAAAATAATGGTGAACAGAAAGACATCTCAGAATAAACAACAGTGAACCTGTAGGTGGATAGGCTAAAACAGGAGAAGACCAGATTAGTTTTATCTAGTGTCAGACAGGAAAAGGAGCCCGAGACTACTATGGGTACATATTCTATTGTCTAAAAAATAAGTGCACCAAACATTGACAAAAAATGAAAGAATTTACATCTTTGACCTTGCCAACTCTCTCCTGAATTATGTAGATCACCTGCCAATATTCTCCTCATTCTCCTCAATCTTTCCAGCACTCCCACTAAGTAGAAAACACATTCTCTTCTCTTTGATTATTCTTTGATCTCCTCAGACATTCCTCAATCTTGCCATCATTATCCTGTTTCCACAAGATTGGGGAGAACCAGGAGAGCCCTGCGACTTTGGGAATTGTCCAGGAGGACTTCAGGAGAGTACTATTAGAGAGAAGTAGCTTATTTCTCATGAAAAGTCTGTGAAAAGAATTGACATGTCCAATAATCCTGTAGCCTTTTTACTAAAAATTGGCAAGAATGAATAGATCCTTGGGATGAGCCTGAAAAGAGCCATACGAGAGCCCAGGAATTCCAGGAGTATTCCAATTTTCTCACCAAAATCACTCTCTGTGAGATTTATTGGACTCATGTATGTATGAAAGGGGCGTAAGGGTCTCTCTAGGACAATTCTTTATTGTTTTATGTGTAAGCCTAAGTTTTTTTCTGTCAGAAAGTGTTAAAATGCACCCATAAACCTTGTACAGATTTGCACCTATACCGTTACATTATGGTTAGTATAGTGGCATACTGTACATCTACAAAGAGAAGGTCTGAATGTTCATTAGTTGCTCTCAGTTTGTCCTGTGGATCAGTCTTATTCGTCTGTTTTTTTTCTTCACTTAACTGACAATGTCATTTCAGTCTCTGGGATTGACTGATGGATCAACTTTACCCTGATGGGCCAAATCAGTCTCAACAGCATGTTGAATGAGTGACTGACACCCAGTTGAAGTTGAAAAAAAGTACAGACTTTCTCTTTGTAAGCTAGGAATGAAGGCTGTGTATCACAGAGATGTTTTTAGACCTCCATGACAGTATTTGCTGTTTTAGTGTATCCCAGAGGTCAGCTGTTCCTCGCACTGTGGGGTGACTGTGCTCCAGTAGGAGGTCATATTGAGTGATAACACATTCCTTTGCTGAGGTATGCATGTAGCTAATAAACATTTGTGTTCAAGCCAGTCGTGCAAATAGTTTTTTTTTTTTTTTTCATGTGGTGACATAATATTCATTTCCAGTAAAAAAAAAAATTTAAGTATGATGAACGAAATTATGATGTGATTTTGGTAAATGTTTATTCATGTAGTTCAAAAGAGAACTCTACTACAATTAAGATTCTTGCAATAATTTCATTCTAAGTTCAAATCATCATCTCACATTCTCGCACCCAGTTCCAAAATGGTGAAAACCACAGTATATACATATATATTGTAAAATGTTCTAGAAATTAACACCATTTCCATTAAATACAATAAATAATGTTGTGGATGGCTTGTGCTTGTCCCATTTTGCTTTCTTGCAGGGCTCTATGACTGTTTCAACATAGACACCAAGAGCCACAGAGTTATAAAGGGTCCGAAGCAGGCACAGTTCGGTTACACTGTACAGCAACACATAGCTAGCGGGCAGAAATGGTAAGAAAACATTCTTCATTCATTTAATTTGTAATTTCCTTTCTTTGAAATGTGAAGTGTAATATGTACGTACAATAAAGTACATATTAAAAATACAATACTGTGCATGGTAGATTTTTGGAAAATGAAAAATCTTTTTTTTCTAGCAGGATTTCTCACGCCAGTGTTTTCTTATGAGTGCATTTTAGGTCGATTGAATACAATTCTAAGATTGTTGTTTAAACAAGAGAACATTTATTCTCATATATTCATTGTTGTACTGTATGCCAAAATCCCACAAAAGAACAAATATCATGGTTAACGTGGTTAACCACCAGTAACTATTGCTCTGAGTGAAATGAGTAGGGCATCTGTCATCCATCTATATGACATCATCAGCAAGGAGATATTACAGTGTGTGCTGACCACAGAAACTGTGTTGATTATTGTGTTATGTACATCATTACATCATGGAAACTTCTAAATGACTCTGAATTCTTTTAATTATGTATGCATTCAGCATGCACTATCAGATAATTATAGAAATTCATTATAAAATGTGTTTCACAGCCCAGTTCAGCTTCCTTGCTCCATCTACAGTAAATCTCAAACATGACTTTCAGCTTCAATTTGCAAACTGTGGTATAACCCAACAACATCTTTCATCAGGCTTCTGACTTTCTCCTCCATCTGGAGTTCTCTGTATTTGTTATAAGGAAGGGGAATTGTGGGGACCTCTGGAATAAGTCTTGTCTTTCCAATTGCCACCCCAAGTCTGACCTCAAATTGCATATATGAGAGGTCTCTTATGGTCGGTTACTCAATTAGACTTTATTAACTATATGTGGATTCATGCTGATTAAATCAAAACACATTTTAAATAGTTAGACCGCATTCCTTTGAGTATTAAGAGCTACAGGGAAGCTTATTATGTTGCAGATCATTTTGCATCAAGGACCAAATAAGATTTTCTGAAAGTACATCCATGTCCCATATGTAATTGATATTGCTACCAAGCTCTGGTTCCCTATTTAGGACCGCACATCCAAAAACCCCAAGATACTATTGTTTCAGAAACAGCATACTGTAGGTTTTTATTATACATGAAGTAATAATGTCATTTTTAACCAACTAGACTATCTTTATACAGTATGCATCAAAATATAGAGTATTGAAATGAAAAGATGAACAATATTACCTTGTTGTCATCTGTAAGTTTATTTATTCTAAAAGAAACTAACATACACACTACTAGTGTGTTGATTTACCATGGTATGGGTAGTGTAAATGTGTGTGCACCCCCTTGCTGTAGACAGTGTTCACGCAGATTCTAAAACATATTCTTCTAAAATTTTTAACCAAACACCATCATCTAAT
>JAQMYG010000023.1:7697883-7708370 GCA_030014215.1 Clariallabes teugelsi | reverse complement strand
GGCCTGTGATCACTGTGGTCTTGGCCCCAAGGGATGTGGCCCCCGCTGCAGTATGCGTCCCTTATTTTTTTGTATGATAAGTGGTAACCCTAGCCACACAAGACATTATTACATTGCATTACAGTATATTACATTATATACATCCTAGCTAGTTAGAAATTCAAACATGCTAATCAAAACCTCTGGTCAATTGAATTAAAAGTTAAGTAAGGTCTGAATGGTAAGATGAGGAGAAGTGACTGTTAACTGAATATTTAAAAAGAGATTTCCTGTTCATTTTGTTAACTTAAAACATTTAGTGCATCATATGTCATTGACAGGTGGAATTTGTGTAATGTCCAAACTGGGTGGGAAAAGGAAAAACACTTAAGGAGATCTGGATCCTGAATCCCATGTCGACTATACTTCACAGTTAATGTAAAAGAAGAACTGTTTCCTTACATCCATCTCAAGCCACTCACTTCCACTTGCAAGTAAAATCTGACCAATTCCTCTAGATTTGATCATGTTTCAAGCCCCTACTGCTTTAAACAGCTATAGCTTTGTGCAGGTCTCAGGGTCCAGTGCGGATGTTTTACGTGCAGAATATTTTTCTGGGATGATGAATGTGTTGTTTATTCCAGGAATCATGTAGTCTGGGGAAGCACTGGGTTGTTTGGGATCTTTGAAGTGGGAAGAGCTCTGTAGGAGGCGAGCCACATAGCTGTACATTCCATTCATGCACCTTAATTCCTGCTGACATGCAATGAATGTTAGGTTTACGTCAATGAGGCTTTTACTTACAGAATTTTATTTAATATAAATATCATGAACAAACATAATGTATTATAACTAATTAATAACAACATTAACAAGGTTAACAAATAACAGCATTAACAAAGTTAACAATTAACAACATTCACAAGGTGAATAATAACTATAGTTTTAAAGAATCTTTAATAATAAACCAAAATAAACAAAATGCAAAACTGTGATGACCACAGTTTTGTGACATCAACAAATCAAATTAAGCTCATAAATGTTAACATGACCAAGTTTGAGTGGCAAACTCTAATAACATATGGAGACCAAGGGCAACATTTGGTACAGTATCATGCTGCTAGATAAATGTTGTTAATTTATGTAGTCTTGCATGCTCGATGGCCTGGGAAACTCAATGCATGTCCTTACTCAATCCTGAATTTAATTTAATTTTTTTTTACCATATTTTGACCAAAAAAATTTACAATAAAATTGGAGATATTTAAATTTCTGAGATGTCCATGATCCTGTCACCTGTTTACAGTTTACTTCTATGAAAAACATGTAGAAATATTGTTAGGCTATTGTGTACCTGCAATGGGATCAATATGAAATCTTGAAATTTTAAGTTACCATTTGTTTTTTAAGGATTACCTTTAGTCCTGGTTGAGATGGGTATGTACAAAATAGAAACATAACTATTGGAACAGCTTGTGATGTTCAGGAAGCAGCCATGCAAGTCATTCAAGTCATGACACTATATTTACTCTGCTTAACCTCTTGACTTAATACAAGTCAATACTTGACTTGTTGGATCATGAGCAGATGCCTTTTTTTCTCTTGACTTTAGTCTTTAGTAGAGGTTAATCTTAGTTCAAGAACTTTTGTAGTTCATCTATGTATTCCTTCCCAATTCCAATCTAGCCTTTTGATTCTCAATGCTGATACGTGGTGGCTTGCATCTTGTGATATGACTTCTACACTTCTGCTCTCAAAGTTTTCTTTGAATCCCCGCAATGTGGATGCTGTTGGTGATGTCATTTTCTGTTATTTTTGAGTTTTTCTTCACAGCTCTAACACTGTTTCTGTCAGGAATTGCTGTTGTTTTCCATGGCCAACCTGTTCCATATCTGGCTGTTAGTATACCAGTAGTTTTGTTCTTTTTCAGGATAGTCCAAGTGTCCAAAGTCCAAGGCTGTGTGTATTCAATAGCTTTGATCGAGTTTGCTTTTTTTTCTTTTCCTGCTTTTTCACCATAGTCCTCTAAACAGTAGACTCTAGTCCTTACTGTATGTTGGTTCACCCTTTTTAACAACAACCAGCTATTATTAGTATTAGTAATTATTGCAAACTATTAAAGGAATTAAACAGGTAATGTAATAGATCAGCCAATAAGAAAAACATGGTATTCATATGTTTAAATATATGCAGTCATGATAATATATATACACATTAATATCAAAACCACAAAACATAGCCTAAAGACTCTTGCAGAATTTCTTCTGTCGCCATTTACCCAGTCTGTTTAGATAGGAACAGAATCTGAGTTCAGAGAGAAAGAAAGAAAGGGAATGACTTAAAAAAGGACCCGTGCGTTAGCAGTAGATCAGGAGTGGAAACACAGCTGATTTTGGTTAGAGCTTAGGAAAGCGGCACGTAAGAAATATTTTTTTCTGATCTACACTTCTGATATGTCTATATTTTGTTTTCCGTTCTTCTGCATGCACCATTAAAATACAATGCTGTTAGCAGTGATATCTGTCCCTGTTAAACGAAGTTTAAAGCCTTCTACACACACAATTTACATTTGTCCGAGTCCTAGATATAAGTAGAAGCTGAGTCTGCATATTCAAAGCAACTTAAAATTAGGCCTCTTATAGTCAATGGCTGTTTAGTATATGGACTTAGTGTAATTAACCAGAAATTCCTTACTATGTTTGTAGAGCCCTTGAAGCACGAGTGAGTAGATGGAATGAGATATACAGTACTAAAATACCTCACAGAATGGACATTTATGCAGTGATAGGTTTTTGAGTCAATTTTATGGTGTGTTTTGACATTCGTTTGGGTTTTAGGGATAGTCAAAAGCACCATGAAGACCGTAGAGCTCTATCTTTGCTGCAGCCGAAACCATCATCATACATACTTAATGGGGTGGTTTAGAAGGTCAGACCAATAAATCCATTTTAAAATGCCCAAACAACATCCACAAAGAGAGTAACACCTGAGTAGCATTGCCCTTATGTTCTCTACTCACTCACTCACTCAATTGAGAATTGGGGCACGAGCCGGGGTACAGCATGGATGGAGTGCCAATCCATCGCAGGGCGCATATAGTACATTCACACACTATGAGCAATTTGGGAATGCCAATTAACCTAATCTGCATGTCTTTGGACTGTTGGAGAAAACCGGAGCACTCGGAGGAAACCCACAAGCACAGGGAGAATATGCAAACACTAACCACTACACCATCATCCCGCCTATCCTGTCTATAAGATGAAAAATAATCACACAACAGATGCTTCACAAGTTCATAGAAAAGTTCATAGTCTTTATGTTATCTACGTAACATCAACAACTATAAAATGTTATTTCAATTAGAAATTACACATTTCCTAAGTTAAAATGAATGCTAATGCATTAAAATACACAGCATCAGCAATTTAAAATGGGAGTATAGTGTCTGGCCAGTTCATGTTTCTGAGCCATGGAAAAATGTTCACAATGTCCTATTATCGTTCTTTTTTTAATTTCTCAAATTCAGACCACATTTGGGACATTGTGGGATGTTTGGATTGTGGTATATGTGTGTGTGTGTGTGTGTGTGTGTGTGTGTGTGTGTGTGTGTGTGTGTGTGTGTGTGTGTTAATACAGTACATGAAGGTGTTGAAACAGCCTGTCACTCTTAAGCCTTTAACTGTTGATACCTGAGACGTTTGGCTTCACATCCCTCCATGAGCGAATGGGAATAACATTCATAGTGTAGTAATCCTTCCTGCCACTTTTTTTTTTTCTTAAACAAGGACTTCGCTGTACATATGTTCTGTGAGAGAACATGTATTGACTTCTTGTTGCTCATACTGGGAATGTGCACTCTTGCCCTCTTGGTAGCAGTGGTGTACTTGACTCTAATGAGTCACACACTAAATAGTTTAACAGCTTGCCATGTCTCTGGCCTGGAAGATGCAAAATCAATGGACGCTATAAATCAGAGGAAAATAGCAGCCTTCTCTCTCAGTAACTCAGGTCTCAGGTATCTTTATCCTAAGCTGAACTTTCCTGGGTAACATTTAGTGCTAGAGACAGCAAAAATGTCAGTAGTAATCACAATATCCTTGGCCATCAAAATATTATCACCATCTGAATTCATGCAGTTAATATTATTACCAGACCGATGATGATTGTTTAAAAAATTCAACTTGTTTTCGTAAAACATGGGTATGTAGCATGTTGAAGGGCTTAGGGGCCCGACATACTGTACTGTATAACCTCTGGCCTTGTCTGGATCTATAATAAAGAAGTATTGAGTGTCAGTCCACTGAGCCACTGTCAACTGAGCTACTGAATAGAAAAGTGTATACCACTCTCTAACTCCTACTCTCTTACATACAGTATGAAACCCCTAACAGTTAATGTCCATGACATGTTTAAATATGCTTGAGCCTACTGAAAGGTCAAACCATTTATCACCATCATGCATAACATATACTAAAGTGGTACGGTTTTGTGGTCGATAAGAAACTCTTAGCACTATAGTAGGTCTCATGTTTTATTGGGTGTATGTCTGAAATACACTGGAACAATTTACATAAGTGAGAAGGAAAGCTTTGAAAAATTAAACCTCTTTGAACAGTCGGCAAATTCTCATTGCAGTCCTAAATGGACAAAAGCTGTTGCTTTAATGAAAATCTAACGTTTGATGGCAGGAATTTTCTCTGCAAAATAAAATACAGGCATAAGTCATAAAGTCTTCAGGCTTTTGCAGAAGAAAGGGACTTGTTCGCTATCTGGCCTACAGAAACATGCTTCACTGCTCCCTTAGTTGTTTTTCTTTTGGGTTTTAGAGACTCTCTAAAGGTGCAAGGTCACTCTTTGGGATTGTGAAAATACATCACTGATGGGAACACCACTCTCAGGCCTTACATTTGGTACTCCCAATGTTCTGAGTGCTTTATAAAGTATTCTGCTGACATTTATGGGTCCACAGTAACCTGAATGTATGTACTGTCGAGCTCAAGAGGATTTTCTTCCTCCTATGAGACACTAAAATATTTGCCATCTGCTAAATGAAATGAATAATGTGTGAAGGGTCCTGGTAGAGTTAAACTCCCTGAAAGGTGAAATGATTCCTCTGTAAGTTTTTGATCTAACACAATGCCTGCTGTGTGCCTGTCATAAAAGAATAAGTGTTCAGTCTTTTTATCACAATATTTAAACATTTCGACACGTGTGTTGGAAAAGGTAGATGTCTCCTGATGTGTGTGCCTATCTTTTCTCACTGGAACAAAACTTATTTTTAACATTTACAAGCTATAAGGGAATAAACTGTGCTTATGTTGTCACTTTGGATCACAGCTCACAGATGTAAAGTGTTCCATATCACACACTCTGTTCTGCATGAAAATTACATTACAATTCCAATGCACCGCAGGGCACACAAACTCATACACTACGGGTAATTTGGGTACACCCATTATCCTAAGTTGCATTTCTTTGGACTGTGGGAGGAAACCAGAGTATCTGGAGGAAACCCATCAAGTATGGTGAGAACATGCAAACTCCATGCACACAGACCCCGAGGCAGGAATTGAACCCGGACCCTGAAGGTGCAAGGTAACAGTGCTAACCACCGTGCCGCCACAGATCATAACATAAAGCAAAATCTTCAGGCTCTATGGTTTAATTCTGGGCTCAGGTTAAGGCTTGATGCAAAGTTTGATGTGTTCTTCCTGGGTCTACATGCATTTTTTTTTTTTTGTCTAGATGTGGATACATGTGGATCGGCAGCCCACAAACTGCAAACACCACACACACATTCAAGGAGGTGCAAAACACTAAGCCATCCCCCAAAACACTTGGAAACAAATGTGAATGCTATTTCTAAAAAAAATGAACAAACAGAGGAACCTCACTTAAACCACTATAATCAGACCCATAAATGTTAATGAATGAATGCTGTAAGCAGGGGCAGTTGTAGAGTCTGTTGGGGAACTATGGGCAAATTCTAGAGTCTGTTGGGCGAAGATTTTCAGGGGGCCTCTCCAACCAGCATTCATCATCATTATCTTATAAATAATAATAACTATTTGTGAGCCCTTTGGGGCCCCATACTGGCCTCAGATCCCAGGTCTATTGTACATCTAATCTTAACCAGATGCCATGTGAAACCTGAAACTGATATTGAAAATCCTATTTGTGTCTTTTTATTCAGAAGAATATATTAATTCTCAGATATTACTCATTAAATTGATATTTTTGGAAAATAAATTACATATTTAAAATGGGAAGAGTACTGTAGAACAATTTAGACATACACAAGTATACGAAATAGTAACACCGTATAGCTTTATTATGAATCACAATTTAAAAAAAAAAAAAAAGTGGGTGTTTTTTTTTTCATTTGTTTGTTTTTAAGGTTGTTGGTTGGAGCGCCGTTGGAAACGAATGGCCAGCACCAGACAGGTGATGTGTATAAATGCTCATTAAGCAGAAGAACCCCTGGCCCCAGCTGCACAAAGCTCAATTTAGGTATCTATCTCTATCTCTACTACGCATTCCAGTGGCTCTACATAAATGTACAGTAATTTATGTAGATGCACTTTGAAGGCATCACAATGCTTTACTTCTGCCAGTGTTATTACTTCACTAACCATTTCTTAATAAGTCTTAGACTTGTTGTTTTGGGTAAAGTAATACCAGGCAGCGTTAGGTGTGAAAAACTATAGGGGGGAACAATCACTGTGATTTATTCTTTCCTCTGTTTATATACATTTTGACATCTGTTCCTGCACGTGTCAGACATCTGTCATGGTTTGTATATGTGGATGCAGCAGTATGTGGACACTGTGTGTGTTTGTGTGGGAGTTATATAGTCTACAGAGTCTGCATGCTGTGGATTTAGCTGACACTGGCTAGACAGGCTGTGAAAATGACATATGGTACATATCTTTTATGGTCAGGTGTTGTAAAGCCTCTTAAAATTCTAGCTTGCCTTGTTTTAGAAATTTGTCTCATATTGCATTTTTTAATTTGTTTTCTTTAAGGAAAGATATCTTTGACAAATGTCTCTGAACGTAAAGAAAAAATGAGACTAGGGATGACGCTCACCTCCAATCCTAAAGATAACAGCTTTGTGGTAAGTAAATGTTTTTCAGTTTCTTCCATCTTCACATCATACATAATTTATAATTTATTCAACACCAGGTAACTCTTAAATTTTAGTTATTTACGATATTTAAAAGAATGCTGCAGCTTTTTTTTTCACCTAGTCCCTATTCACTGCATCTGTAATGTGAATAAAAAGTGAAAAAATATATATAAATATATACTTGGAAAAAGATCTGAAAAGAGATTTTGGAGAAGAGAAAAGATATCTAGAACAGATATCTAGAAGATATGTAAAAAAAAAAAAAAAAAAAAAGAGAGAGGAGACATTTGAAAAGAGATCAGAAAAGAGAAGTTATTTGAGAGAGAAAAAAGGAAGATATCTGAAACGAGGGGAAAAGGGGTATTTGAAAAGAGAAATCAGAAAAAAAAATCTTTTGTTCTAGTATTCCTGCTGGAATGCAGAATTTTTGTCTAATTTTTTTTTTTTTAAGTGTGCGAAATTACCCGGCTTCTCCCACCAGTCAAGGCTCAAATTATTCAGCTACACCAAGTAAAGAAAACAACTAAGGATAGCTAGCATGAACTTTGTAGAAGAAAAATCACGAATAGAGAGCACTTAAACACATGGAAGTTGCATGATAAAAAAAATCAACAGTAAATCCATCGTTATATTTAATAGTGAAAGAGTATTTTCCTACACACATACACACACAATGTGATGAGAACCCAGGATTGGGGTTAAACAGATGTGTAGCCATAAAATTTGTAAGACTAATCAGAAAAAAAGGCAAGGGAGCATAAAGATTATACTTTAGAGTAATAGAAAAAAGTCATGTGCTCTGCTGAGTCCAGAATGATCTTAGTCCATACTGCTGGCTACATCAGGGTAAGAAGGACCCAATGGGACGCAATGGACCCAACATGCATAGTGCCCACTGTAAAAGCCACTGGAAGCAGTGTTATGATCTGGGGCTCCTTCAGTTGCTCAGGTCTAGGCTCAGCAACGTTATTTGGCAATAAAATGAAGTCAGCTGACGACCTGAATGTACTGAGTAGGTCAACACATCAGTGAAGTTTTTCTTCCCAGTTGGCAGAGACATACTGTATTGCAGGAATATGATTGTGAAAGAATGGTTCAATGAGCATGAGGAAACATTTTCATACATAAACTGGTGACCATATTGTGTGCTGTATTCAAAGCTAAAATTGGTTGAATGAAAGCTTAGAGTGTGTGACTTCTTTTTTTTCCGGCCAGGCAGAGTATTTATACTTGTTTTCTCTTAGGCAGCAAAGTGTATTTCTGAGCATAAACATTAGCAATGATACTAAAAGAGAGGTTTGACTTTCAGGCATGTGGTCCTCTCTGGTCATACGAATGTGGTAGCTCCTACTACAGCACAGGAATCTGCTCCAGGGTCAACGCCAGCTTTAAATTCTCACGCACCATCGCTCCAGCTTTCCAAAGTAAGCTCAGCACACCTGCACACCTCCTGCACTTTGACGTAACTAGACAACTTTTTGGGTAGAGACCATTTTGGTGTGGTATTCCTAGATTCCCTTTTGATCATACCAGCGTTTGAACATGACCTTTTTGAGATGTGAGCAATCAAAGAGAATGCAGAATTCCATTCTTGAAACATTTAAAAGCTATAAAGCTTGAATGCCATCACTTGCTTGAGTTTGTAGAAACTGACAGCCTTGAAAGCGTCTCCACTTGTGGTATTTTGATTTTAAACAAAACTCACCTGAGTCACAACAGTCTAATTAGCAAATTGTCTCTTGGTTGCATTTTTCTTTTCCAGGATGCGAGACTTATATGGATATTGTTATAGTCCTGGATGGATCTAATTCTATTTATCCATGGTATGAAGTGCAGGACTTTCTCATCAACATCCTACAGAAATTTTACATCGGACCAGGGCAGATACAGGTATAGTTTATAATTAGTCATGTACAGAACATACTGTAAAAAGCTAGACACTGTGTAACCACAATTGAATATACTTGTGTACTGTGTATATAAAATAATTCTACATTACATAATTAAATGTATAAATGTGTAGGTTGGTGTGGTACAGTATGGGGAAAAGGTGGTGACAGAATTCAACCTAAATGATTACCGCTCAGTGGAGGAAGTGGTGAAGGCAGCTCGACAAATAGAACAGAGAGGCGGAGAGGAGACCAACACTGCATTGGGCATAGATGTGGCACGGTACTATGAACGTTACACATACATAAGGAACCAGGGATTATGTGACATACCTACAGTTTAAGTATATGACAAGTTGTCATATTTCTACTAGTCGATTATATCTACTATTTGGCTTACTCAAATGGGCTACAAAATCCATTATGTATCCTGACATTCTCAATGCCGTACATAGTGTCATACAAAATACTTTGAACATTTATACATGCTTGTATAGATGTACTGTATATGGTCTATAATGCATAGGCGGCACAGTACTGTAGTGGTTAGCACTGTCGCCTTGCACTTCTTGGGTCCGGGTTCGATTCCCGCCTCGGGGACTGTGTGCATGGAGTTTGCAGTTTCTCCCCGTGCTTGGTGGGTTTCCTCCAGGTACTCCAGTTTCCACCCATAGTCCAAAAACATGCAGGTAAGGCTAATTGGTATTCCCAAATTGCCCGTAGTGTGTGCGTGAGTGTGTATACAGTATGTGTGTGCCCTGTGATGGATTGGCACCCAGTCCAGGGTGTACCCTGTCTCATGCCCCAAGTCTCCTGGGATAGGCTCCAGGCTCCCTGTGACACTGTATACAGGATAAAGCAGTATAGATGGTGAGTGAGTGATATAATGCATATTGCATTGCAGGACTCTTATGAGGAAGTGTTACCTTATACTGTACATTTACAACTTACATCCAATACGTGTAACTGTTTCTAGCATAATTTAAGTGTAAAAAGTGTATATCTTGTGTAATATGTGTAAAGCACCTAATTTCGTTGGACTTCCCACATGTTCCAATGACAATAAAGATTTTCTATTCTATTCTATTCTATTCTATTCTACATTTACTGTACATGTACAGTGGGACAAGAAAAATTTTGTCAGCCACCAATTGTGCAAGTTCTCCCACTTAAAAAGATGAGAGAGGCCTCTCATCAATTTTCATCATAGGTATACCTCAACTATGACAGACAAAATAAGAAAAAAAATCCAGAAAATCACATTGTAAGCTTTTTAAAGAATTTATTTGCAAATTATGGTGGAAAATAAGTATTTGGTCAATAACACAATTTAATCTCAATACTTTGTTATATACCGTTTGTTGGCAATGACAGAGGTCATTCTGTTTTCTGTAAGTCTTCACAAGGTTATCACACACTGTTGCTGGTATTTTGGCCCATTCCTCCATGCAGATCTCCTCTAGAGTAGTGATGTTTTGGGGCTGTCG
>JAQMYG010000023.1:7651541-7669501 GCA_030014215.1 Clariallabes teugelsi | reverse complement strand
TAACGAGTACGAGTACTTTAGAAAATGTGGTATCGAGGCCGATACCAGATACCGGTATCGGTATCGGTGCATCCCTAAAAATTATATGTAAAATTATTATGTTTTTTCACCATTTGTCCTCCCATAGACACCTTAAAACTAGTCACACCCAGTTTCAAACAGAATTTCACATTCACTCTTTGTTCTAACTTGCTGTCCATGGTGAAATAGCAGACATGGTGATGCACATGGTCAGAATTGCGCCAGTTGCACAGCTCTCGATGTACACAGGATGATGTCTTTTGGCACACTGACTTATAAAAGTCGGTGCACCCTGTGACTGTGCGTGCAGCCTTGTGCTTGCAACCTTGTGCTTCTGTTGGTGTGTTATAAAACTAGTCTTGAAACTTTCTGATACCACCTCATATGTTCTAAAATCACAGGAGTCAAAAGAATGACTGTCAAATTGCAAATAACAGTTCGTTGAGAATATTGTGCACTTCATAGGTTACTTTTAAGAAGATCACCATGAATCTAATTCTTCTGGGGCACTCCAAGTTGTTGTGCGGACTGGATATTCCGCTGTGGCGACCCCTTGCCGGGAGCAGCCGAAAGACCAACAACAACCATGAATCTAATTCTTCTAGTGAACTGTATCAGCTTTTTTTTTTTTTTATTAATCCAGTTAACTCAAGATTTTTCTGATGAATTTTTTTTTATTTTTTTTTTAAGAAATTTGGCACCTTGTTTATGCTAATGCTAACTTCTGTTAGTCTTAGCTGTTGCACCTAGCAAGAAAGCAGAGACATTGTTTAAATGTAAGACATACATTCTGTATGAATCAATGTAGTCTTAAGTAAATAATACATGAGCTACATAAACTCTTATATTATTTATATTAAAAGACTTTAAATTTATTATCTTCCTAATTTCATGTTTTGAAAATGAAATGCTATCAAGTGTAGCTGATAACAGGCTAGGCTAAATTTGCAGTACTTTCACTGCACACTTTGCTACTCTTATACAAGTAGTTATTTGTATGCCTGTTAATCCTTCTACTTTAATGCTTTTTTTATAGTTCTTTTCCCAGTGTACAATGTCTAAGTGTGTGTGTGTGTGTGTGTGTGTGTGTGTGTGTGTGTGTGTGGCTGCTTTGCTTTGAGGCCACAGGCTTACAGCAGCTTATTGAAGTCTTTACTGCTAAACCCTGTGCGAAAGCTTGCACTGTTGGTGTTGGAAGGTTTTTTTTTTTTTAATACAATGGGGTACATTTTCCCCCATGTGAGCCACAAAAACTCACTCATGTGTAATTACTGTTAGCTCACAGGATGCCTGAGCAGTTTTTCTGCAGCAGTGATAAAATCATATTTATGATCAAATCTAGACAGAGTATATTTTACCTACCTGCCTATGTCCCTCTTTTCTCTCTTTTTTTCTCCTCCAGGTCACTTTCCGTTTGGAGTTTGAATTTATTAGCTCTGTGTTGCTGGACCATGTTCGGGTCATTCTGGCGGCTGGAAGGTAAAAAGCTCTCATAATAATTACGATTAAGACTCAGCAGTGACCTTTTGTCCTGTCTAGGTTGGTTCTTCTGATCTTTTCTTAAAAAATAAGAAATGTATTTTTTTAAATTATTATTATTATTATTATTACATACATATGACATATGATAGTTAATCTTTAATTAGACAGATCACGGCCACTACTGAATACATTATAGTATGTATTACAGTGAATCAAATTTTGTAATCCTTTTATCAGGTCTATCACTCAGTTATTTACTCAGGCGGTTACTAGACTCAAATATTATTGTTTCCAGACATTTCATTTTATTATGGCTTTCTCTATTATCTAATTTTTGCCATTTTTGGTCAAATATTATACAGAAAGCATTAGGATATCTATTTAAAAATTACAGAGCCTTAAGGAAATTGTTGGTTTGGCACTGCCAAATTTTGAATTATGTTTTGGCTTGCAGAATGCTAGCTATGCTGGTCTTAGGTTATTCTGACTCTTTGACCCCCCGGAAGCAGCATCAACTGCTATAGCCTCAGAATATCATCTTACTGCCCACCAAAACCTCTTTCTTTTTTTTATTAAATCTGACATCATTATGAATCATGCTCTTCTAGACTTGCCCAAGTACCTACAAAACATGTCCAAGGTCTTAGAAATCAGTTCTTCTATGATGAGACTTTGCTATTTATAGCCTTTTCAAATGACAATTATGTGGTCTGATGCTTTGAGCATTTGTCACAGGAACTCTGCTGTGCCTATTTAGCACCACAGATCACAGCAGAAAAACAAGGCATCATCAGAAAACACATGTGCAGTTACTAAGCTCATGTTGATATCATTTCCATCATACATTCTTAAAAATATGTTTTTTGGCACTTCTTAAAGTTTCTTCAGAGAAACATTAGGATTGTTGAAGAAACTCTTTATAAAATTTTACTATTGGTGGCATTTTGGGAAGATGTGTGTGTGTGTGTGCACTGAGAGAGAGAGAGAGAGAGAGAGAGAGAGAGAGAGAGAGAGAGAGAACTTCCCCCACTTCATTGTGACAAACCTTTAAACACTTTAAGAATTTCCACATGGGACTAAGTGTCACTTGACTGTTCCCAGAGCCTGGTTTGCTAACAACTCAATTGGGCTATAAATGTAAACTAACATGTCCATACTAATCATCAATGACCTTCGATGCTTTGGAGAAATGTGAAAAATGCACATTAATGGAGAAAGCTACGTAGAGTTACTGGAGCACATCATATTCCTTGTCTCCTTACAGTGATGGAGAAGAAGTCGCTTTACACGACAATAATAATGACATCTTCTACAAGCTGAGATATGAGTCTGACTTGCTCTTTACAAGGTAAGTCAAAGTATGAGTCTGTACAATATGCAATAATCTGTAAATTTAAGTGGTGTTAATGAGAAATTGAATTTAAGTCCATGTGTATCTCTGTAGAGATTCCAATCCATCACATTGGGAGCTCAAAGCCAATCTAGGTCTGGAGAAAGCAGAGAATCTACGTCCACCCTTTAACTTTACTTTCCAAGTGAGCCCATTCACCTGCTCTTTCTTTTCTGATATTTGGTGAAATGAGAAAGAAATCAAATACCAATTTGATGTCATGTGTTTTGTACTGTTCAGATCCAGAACCTCGGCTACTTCCCAGTGAGAAATCTACAGCTCAATATTATGATCCCAGAAGTGACAAAAAATGGGAATCGCTTCTTACAGATCCAACAACTTCATATAGACCAGGTGAGTTTATGTTCAGGCTATTATCTTGTTTGATAAAGTTGTTGGATATCATGATTATCTCTAATGATGCCACAGTCATCTATGGCCAGAAACCAAGGGACCAAAACTGTTCTCTCTAGATTGAAGAAGATGGCATACTCTCTCCCCATTTGTCAATTACAGTAACACTATACAGTACTAGGCACCTTTGGGCTCATGCATGCAGAAGAGGCAGTGTGTGTTATGTACAATGCCTTGAGACATAGCATACTGTAAGCAGCAGTTCAAAAAGCTGTTGGAAAACATGTCTCAATGGCATAAAGTCATATATAATAAAGAAGATCTAAGTACTGGGTGGGAATTGAAAAAGGTGATCACATGGAAAAATGGAAATCCATGACAAACCTGTCATAAAACTGCTTTTATGTTAAACATGTCGAAATAAAGACACTAACCAGACTCGAATAATTTTTGCGTGTACGTGTGTTATGAGGAATGAACACCACACTTCATAATTCAAACTTTACATCTTTCATTTTTTAAATGCAAGCATGCTGTATTTAATGTATCACATTAATTAAGTGAGAATAATGATGATATACTTGTTCAATCCCTTTAGTCTATTGTATCAATGCACTTAACTAGCTAACTAGCCTATCATTTTTTCATTACATTAGCTATTAATTTTTGCCTAGTCAGTTACGTTTCCAGCAATAAATAAAAAAATAAAATAAAATAAATAGGCTAACAGTTGGCTAGCTAATAAACTTACGATATGATTTGTTCAAGACTGCAACATACTGTGGGTACATCATCACCATCTTACTTTATGCTGCTACTCTGACTTTTCTTTGCTGTTTGGCTTTAAAATTATTCAATCTTAAAAAATCATTATTCTAGTGAAGTTATGAGCTGCGTTCTGACTTTAGGTAGATGGAACTCACTGCATTCCACCTCAACACGTAGCCCACAGTCGAGCAACACCAGAGGACCTGAGTCGTGTTTCTCACCTGGTAACACTATTTTATCTCATTTTTGTTCGAAATGCTGTTACTTACATAACACATGACATCTAATGTTCTTTTTTATACTACTGCCTTTGGCCTTGTGCTTTATTTCAAAAGCCTATCTTGTGATGTCAGGGCAATTTAATAACCATTTGTGGCAAGTAGATTGAGCGTTTGGGAATCTAGCATGCCAAATTGCTTGTTTTACATAAGACAGAAAGTCTCTACTACAGCAGTTTCTCCTTTAAAATGTGGTCGATGGATTTTCATCAAATAATCTTGAACCAGTGTTATTAACTGGATTCATTAAGTTAACAATGTATTGGTATCATTGGAAGGGTTTTTGTAATAAAGTGTATCTCTTCATCACATAGAAGTCGGGTTTTGACCCACCAAGAACTTGCCACAAGCAGCTGAAGTTGATTTGCATGTGTGTGTGTGTGTGTGTGTGTGTGTGTGTGTGTGTGTGTGTGTGTGTGTGTGTGTGTGTGTGTGTAGAACTATACCAACTCCCTAGCAGTGCCGATTCAGTGCAACGTGAATTTAAGCTCCTATAGAGAAGTTGCTGTGAGAATCAGTGGATCCCTACGTGTTGACTCTCTTCATGAAGTAAGTGGGATCAATCACGCAGTAAAATCTGATATACTCTATATAACAAAAAATAAATAAATTAACTATTTTTTTTGTAATCACACAGAATTCTCTGCAAAACCTGAGGAAAAAAACACCTCACAATAATTATCGTACTTTTATATCACATCAGTCTCTGCCCTCTCTTGGATTCTGTATGTGTGTGGGCTAGAGAAATTACTATGTCTTGTGTTTCTTCTGTCATGTCCAGCTGAAGTTTAAAACACTGGAGCTGGTGACGACAGCCTCGGTGGAGCTGAGCCAAGCCAGTCCCATGTTTCTTCAGGAAGAGAGGCCTGTCAGACATGTGAGTCACATCCTGATGTCCACGTGGACAGGAAACTGCACATTACCCCACATATGCTCGGGCAATGAGAATGCATAAACACATCAATGTAGACTGTGCTGTAATAAATCATGGGAACGTATTTAGGATTTACTTGATCTTAGTGTAAGAGTAGGCGGCATTTTTTCCAATGTCATTGACATATTTTTAGGTGTTTCATATTTTGCTAAATAATGACCAGGCTTTGGCCAGCTGGGAAACGTATTGTTGTGTTCCTTAAGGGATTTTTAATATTTTTAACTTGTACAGTGTATTCAATGAATGTGATATAAGCCAGAAGTCTTAGTGACATTCCCTGCTTACAATGATCCAGATATGCAACTAATCATGACTGAAATTCTTTTAATGCTAACGACTAATGATTAGTTTATGGCTTTAAATTAGATTATGGTTATGTTTTGTTTCAGGTGACACATTGGCTTAGTGATTAGCACTTTCTCCTTGTACCTCCAGGTTTGGGGCTTTGAATCTTGCATGCAATTTAATCCATCTTTTGTTGGTTGATTCATTAATTAATTGGAATTAATTGAATCCTCTTAAATTGTCTAACCTTACAAACCTTGACAAATTCTTTGAAAACATACCACATCTTTGGCAGAAAAATACAATCCACTTGCATTATCTAAATATTCATCTTTTGTGAGCGTATTGCTTTATCTACGAGATGTGACATTTAAACAACCAGTGACAAGATACGCAACATTTCAAGGTTTATTAATTGTGTTTAGAAGTTTTTTAATATGTTTAAAGCTACAAGAAATATAAAAAGAAATATATAAAGCTGCTTGAAATGAATCAGACAGTAAACTTAAGTGCCATCATAATCCCCAATAATAAACCTGAATCAACAGTCTAACTATGATTCACAGATCTAGAGCTTAACCTGCACTGGGTGGTGCTGTGATTTTCTTAGGATATGCTACAGGTCCACTGTGACCTTACAGTTTTGTTTCATAATAGATCAGACATCAGTTTCGAACATGGTGTGTGAAAATAATAATTTACTGCTCTGTCAATTTATCTTTAAATATTCTCTTTTATTAATATTAAAATATATATATATACAATATCCCTTTCTAAAATAATGTCTCCAGTCCTGTAGCTAGTCTCTGGAGTGATACGTGTTTTCCCCATACATCAATCTGTTCTTCTCCTGTGTTACTCAAGTGCTTAGTTTGATCCAATAAAAGACTTTGCTGTGTCTGCAGTCCACCAGTTGATGACTCTTGATCTGTTCAACTGATCGCATGAAGACTGAATGAAACTAAAAGTTATCCTAGTCAGCAAAACCTTTGTGATTGTACTATATTTGTTTCCTACACTCATGACCCTCATGTTTCCTAAAGTATTTAACACTTTAAAAACTGTATGAAAGTACAGACATGAGTGGCTGTGTGCAGGTCTTTTAATATGATCTAGTAACACCTAATAAGTGTGGGGAGCAGACGTCATTTTAAAAGCACAGACGTTAGATGTGTTTTAGTGAACTCCAGTAACCTGGAGCCAAAGGACCGAAAGGACCAGCAGACCTCTTTGCAGCTGTTATTCCTTACACTGAACTCTTCTGCCATCTATGGACACTGCAGGAGAATGCAGCACATGCAAAAAGCAGCAAATTAGGTTTAATCATTGACATTTTAAATGCCTATTAGAAATGAATATTACTTAGATACTAAGTGTTGTTAATTTATGTCCCATATTAGTCTTTTTTTAAGAAATCTCTTTTTTCTATGGCACAAGAAGTCTCTGAAGTTGATCTTAATGAATAAGTTTAAAATTAATTTAAACAATTTGGTGATTTCCTCTAATATTGGTGAGCTGAATCAGGTGCATTTGATTGGGTTTTCACACACAAAAAAAGCTGTTCTCCTGTACCAGAGCAAATAAATGCTGATCTACCGAACCTTATTTCTAAGGTACAGATTATATTCAGTATACAACAACTGAATAAAGTATAACTGATTTTTTTCCTTAGATAATTCTGGAAGTGAGGAAGGAGGAAGATTATCGTGTTCCTATATGGATTATTATTGGGAGTACACTAGGAGGACTTTTGCTACTCTCCCTCCTTATTTTAGCTCTATGGAAGGTAATCACTTTTGTATGACTAAAAACAAATGTATTGTATAGCTACAGAATAGCTCAACAACTGGTTGCAAGTAATTGACCTTTTTTTCACAACTTATCTAGTGAAACTTTGCCTTGCGGTTTGTGTCATGGTAAATCCCAGCTATTTCTGTTTCCCCAGCTGGGATTTTTTCAGAGACAGAAGCCCAGGGAGGAGGCAGAAAATGAGGTCAATGGGAAAGTAGCAGAGGAGCGATAACGCAAGCTGCCCACAGGGCTTAACCTAGCCCAACTCTCAGGGAGCGTCCCACTACAACACTACATATCTCTGGTATGTAGTGGAGGAAGAGGAAAAAAGAGAGAGAGGATGTAGAAATAAGAGTGGTAGGTATGTAAATAATTGGAGGCAAAGAAAGTGAGCAAAGAGTAATGGGATGGGCAAAGGTAGGCAGAATGAAAGGGGGATTTGCTCAGTGCACTGGACAATCTGTTGCTCATTTATTATTAAAAAAGAAAAAGAAAACACTGCACCACCTTTCATCTGGCCTGCACTGCTTACTGAGCCCTTGCATCACAGACAAGCCTCCATATCTGATCATCAGTTGCACCAAACAGCGGGACTGCATTTAAAGACTTCATGAGAACAGCTTCTGGGAACATGGACTTTTACATACAAAATGACTCATCATATCTGATCTTATGCCAAATTAAACTTCTTTTGCAAAGATTTTCAAGAGAAACCTCAAAGGGCTACAACTGTCCACAATGGCCATGTTTCCTGGTGCTTTAGATTTTTTTCTCAAAAGAAAAAAAAATGGGAAAAAAGTGGGAATTAAACAGCAGAAGGTCACACAAGAGCTGCCTTGCTTAAAGAAGTGATGTCGATGGATTTAAGATGTAATATTAGGCACTGGTGTAAACTATCTCCTTGTTTTATTTTTAGTGTTTATAATTTATTGGTATGAAGTGTTTTTCCATTAGTTTCCTTTTTGCAGTATTCTGAAAAAATAACATTTTTGCCCAGCAGGGATTTGTTTATCCTTTAAAATAAAGATTCTCTACACTTCAAGAGGATGTTTTTCTTATTTCCTTTTTAGATCAATCTTTGATGCACTTTTGATATTGATGTAAAAATGCAAACTTGAATTTTAATATGATTATCTTTTTATAACCTAAATCAGAAATATTGTAATATTGCTTCTTTAAGGACTGTGCCGTTGCCTTGTAGGTGTAGTTTGGCTTTTAAGATGAGCTGTAGTGTTTGTCTTCTGCTTACAGACCCAGCATCTCAACAAATAGCCTTTAAGTAAGGATAGGCTTATTGATCAGGCCCAGTTCTACATACTGTATGCTGTGGATGGCATAACTGTAATTCTCTCTTCTTCTTTTTTTTTAAAGTTCTAAACATTGCAAAATATTCAGGCATACTTCAGACTGTCATTGTGTATAGAGTCAAAAAAGCATGTATAGTCAGAGAAATTTAAGTGTAACTGTCATTTTTATCTACATGTCAAAATTATGAAAATGAGGAAGTGTTTGTACAAAAGTAATAAAATTAAATATGTTATCACATATCTGTATCATTTCTGATTTTGTGATATTTGTTGACAAAGATAACGTTCTTTAACTTTAATCTTTAAAAAATTTTATCTTAAAATTTACAAATCTATGGTACAAAAGAAAATCTATAATTTGTTTATCCTTAAAATAGATTAACTGTGTAATTTATCAGTTAATGATCCAGTATAATATATTCATAGTACACTGCCTGGCCAAACAAGTCACCACCAGGATTTAACCAAGGAAATAATTAAAAGTCTTCCACTGGATAATTACTGCAGTGATTAATATGTTTCAGCTGGCAACAAGTTATTTAACCTTAACTGCTGCAATGAGTAGATTCTCGTTTCTTAAACAACCATGTCAGAAGACATATGTGTTTGTGGCAAAGATGTTAATCTGTTTCAGTATAGGGTCAAATTATTGCCTTGCTGCAACTATTAACGTTGGGTTAAGAACTGTCCAAGGTGTTACTGAAACCTGGAAGGATAGTTGTAAACCTGAGCTGATGACCTAAATATACTGAATTACCAGGAGAAGGTGGCCCAATTAAATATTAGAATGCGACATAGTCACCAATCTAAAAATATATATATACTGTATATATCAAAATTCCTAGTGTGTGTTCTCCCTCTGTGCTGTTCTTTAAGCAGGTCAGAATGACACAGAGATATTCCTGGATGCAAACCAAAATAATCGATCTAGGAGCATCAGTTTCAACTAAAGTCTAGAGAAGGCTGAAAGCTGTCTGACACTGAAGAAACAGCTCGAAGTAAACCAGACATGTCAATTGTCAATCTGTTCTGGAAAATGTCTTTTTCGGACACATACAGTACTGTATTAAGTTAAGTTATAAGCTAAGTTTTATATTATCACATACACAATCCAGTACTGTTTGCCAATGGCTACAATGGCTACATGTAGCAAACAAAAATGATGGTAAAGCATAAGGGGAAAACTGCTTTGGGTGCACATGCAAAATGAGGGGCGTTCAAGTCAAACTTTTGACTGTACAGAACAACAAAACACTGAAAGTAAAAACTACCTTTATTTCTCTATATAATCCCCTGCTACACTAATGCACTTATCCCAGCATTTCACTAGAGCTTGGATAACATTGAGGTAGAAAGAAAACATGGTGAAATGGCTTGAAGCTAAGTCAGGACTATACATGGGATGTGGTAATAACTCCCAGTTAAGTTCCTGTAACGTGCAAGTGAGGTCGGTGGTTGATTGTGTGTACAATTCCCACAGACAGAGGTGTCTCTTCTGCAAGTTGGCAAAAATTTATCTGTAAATTTTCAAGGATCAGGTATTCCACTCATGGAATTCCACTGCAGTTCCAATAGGATCCATCATTCATGGACATACAACCTTCTTTAAAGAGTTTGCATCATTCAAATAGTTTACTGTCATCACCATACAGTGCTTGAAGATTTCTTAAAATGTAAATCGGTTTTACAACTTCATTGAGAAAAAAGTTAATTACAAGTCCCGGTATGATGTAACGCCCCTCGTAAAAAGCACCAAAGCCTTCTTTAATGTAAATGAAAAAATGCAATTTCCACAATTATTCAAATTGCTGTGGCTGAATTGACATACCACAACATGACCCATGGCCACAACTAATGTAAGCAGATGTTTTTAAATAAAAAATAAAAACACATAGGCATTGGTGGCAAGGTGTTAGGTTTCTCTCATGCTATGCAAAAGGCCTGGGTTCGATTCCCGCCCGATGCCCAAACCCTAGCCACTGGATTCAATGCCAGTACCAACCCCCGATAAAATGGGAGGGTTGCCTCAGGATGGGCATCCTATTTAAAACCTGTGTCAAGTTGTGTGCGGATCGGACGGTCCACTGTGGTGACCCGTAGACAGAAAAAACACATAGCAAGAGACTATCCATCCATCTATTTAGGAACCTCTGTCGTCCAACTAGGGGCCATGGAGGCTGATGGTGACCGTTGTATTTCTTCCTATTTTTACGACCGTGGTAAGACCTCCGGTCATCATTCACACATGCATTAATACACTTGGGAATGCCAATTTACGTGTCTTTGGACTGTTGGAGGAAACTGGAGTACCTGAAGGAAACCCACCAAGCACGGGGAGAACATGCACGCAGACTAGAGGCGGGAATCAAACCCGGACCCTAAAGGTGCAAGGAAACAGTGCTAACCACTTAGCCACTGTGCTGCCAGTCTTTCTTTCATATAAGTGTTCCAGATGATAAAACCATTTCCACCTGACTCATTGCAGTATGCATTGTTCTATATGAAGCCAGTATTTTAATGGAGGATAATTATGTTTTGGAGGTTTCAACATATGTGGGTATATTTTAAATTGTATGATTCAAGGAAATGTACCTCAGTTGTTGGGGGGGGGTAGAATAAAGAATATAAACACAAGCTCAATCACAATGACTCCTGCCACCAAATAGCTTTTGGTCCCTTCCAAAGGAGAGGAAGTTAAACACAGATGAACGCATGGCGCTGTTTATTCACACCAATGAAAACCCCACAGAGACTTTCGCCTTGGCCAATTACTGTCGAGTTTCCTAGCAGGTGGAGACATACTCGTGTTACATGGCAACAACTTTCAAACAAATGGAGACAGACTGGAGCTAATGTTTGTTGGTAACTTCAGCGAAACGTTGCTGGTCCACACACTCCTGGAGTGACGAGCTCTTCACCTGGGATGGTAAATTACATCGGATGATGTCTGATTAGAGACATATAAGGTCTCATTATAACTGGTTTATTAGCTTTAAATTGAATGAAAGTGTTCACGATGTGCTTACATATTAGGTGGTTAAACCGGATGTTAGTTAGATTGTGTTTAATCGGGATTGAAATTGAAATTGGAGATGCCAAGTGCTGCCGGTGCGTTTTGGATATTTAACGAAATCGTAAAATCGCGATTTTTCTCTAGACTTATCCCTGACACATCGTTAACTAGATGAGCATCTTATATCAAAGCATCGTATGTGTGAAAATGGCAGAAATATATATGTATTTGAATTTAGAAAAGGATGCTGCTGAAATAACACGGATTTAATTATGAATGAAACCACCCTTCTCGTGCGCATGCGCAGTCGAAGCTAAAGTAAACGTTAGGTGTCCGGATTAGTCGAAATGTAATCTGGGTTATGTAACCTGATTTAGCATCTTATTCTGGTTAATCTGGTTAAAGCCTGTCCTGGGGACTCTGGGTGTGAGACTGGAATTTAATAAATCTGTTAAAACCGAGATGGTCAGTGGAGTTTACACTTAAAGTGGTCCTTTGTTTACAAACACTTGATATAGAACACAATATTGTACATCAAAATTGCATAAACCTGCCTAGTGTTTGAACCAATGTTGAATTTAGATGAAAGAGAACATGGTTTAAGACCAAAGCGATGGATTTATGATCAAATTTATATATTTTTAATATTACGTTTAAAAAAGGTAAAAGAGTAGATTATGTACTAAATTGTACCTTAATAGTTAATTGAATAAAACTCACTCACGCATTGTCTATACTCATCAACTTATCCTGAGTGGATAAGGCGCCTGGGGCACGAGGCTGGATACGCCCTGGATGGGGTGCCAATCCATCGCAGGGGACATACAAACCTACACTCACACTCATTCACACACTATGGGCAATTTGTGGACTGCATTTAGCCTAAACTGAATGTCTTTGGACTGTGGGAAGAAACCGGAACACCCAGAGAACATACAAACTGCCGGTGCAGGACGACAGTGTTAACCACTAAGCCACTGTGCCGCCCTTGAATAAAACTGTTTTAATTATTTTAGTAGATTCTTAGAATAGTTTTTCGTAAAATGAAGCACTTAGATTAGTCAAGCACTAACACTGGTTGTGCATCCTTATGCACTATGAAAAAAGTGCATTATTTAAGGAACTGTATCTCAGCATTTCATCTGGATTATTGACCAATTAAACAAAATTAATCAAGTCAAATCGGCAACCTTTAACACTTCAACCTAAACCTGTGTGTATATTTGTTGTTTTCGAAAGGTTGGTCATCATTGTTTCTTGAGACATACAGTAGTTGGTATTGCTTTGTGTTAATTTCCAGGCCTCCATGAGCCAGCGCATCATGTCACATAGCTTGCACGAGCGAGCGCTCGCGCAATTCAGGCGACAGGAGGAGAGACGTGAGGATGAGAGCAGACGTGTGGCCAAAGAAAAAGAGATTCAAGCAAATCTCAAAACCGAAGAGAGAGTCGAGATGAAAAGGTATCTGCGCATGATGCAAGATGAGGAGTACGAGAGACAAATGGAGGAAGCCTTCCTGAAGGTTTGGTCTTTTTTCAAATGTTTCAGAAACATACAGTATAAGATATGGGAGAATAAATGTCGCCCACTTTCTTTTCAAAGGCAGAGCAGGACAGAATATATAAAGAGAAGCTAATGGACCAGGAGGAGAGAATGGCAAAAGAACTGGCACGCATAAATTATGAAAAAATGCGAGATGAGAAAATGAGACAGTACATCAAAGAAAACAGGTGCACATTGGTGAATAACTACAGCATGAATTCTGTCGTTGTTCTGTGTAGTTCTTTTATCATTTGCCTCCACTGTACTTATTTGTAGTGTGGAGATTCGTGAGTTAGAGGCAAAGCTGAAGTCTGCTTACTTAAACAGAGCAAGAGCAGCACAGATAGCTGAGAAGGAGGCCGTGAGGCATGAGGCCATGGTGAGTGAGAACTTCCTGAACTACACCAGAATTCCTTGAAAAGCCAAACAAATGTTTAAAAAAAGTAGGCATGAACTGCTGATGTACTCAGACGGTTTGTATTTTAGAAAGAGGAAGCTGATATTGCATGCAGGATGAAGAGTGAGCAGGAGCGAGCAGCCATAGAGGAGGAGAAGCAGGAGCAGAGGCGCTATGAGGAACTGGTTCGTTATCAGCAAGAACTTGAGAAGCAACTGGAGGAGAAGGAGAGAAAGAGACAAGAGTCGTATGAGGAGTTCCTCAAGGAGAAACTCATGGTGGATGAAATTGTGCGAAAGATATATGAGGAGGATCGCAAGTGAGATGATGTTTGGTTTCTTTATAATTGTAATTCTTTCTTTTCCAACAAATACTATAAACATTTTTTTTCTGAATGTTCTTCTCTCACTGTGTGGTTTGCTGGGATTAGCTGGTAGTTTAGAAAATTTTCACATTTCTGTTTTGGATTGTTGGGCTAGGATGGTTTGACTCTAAAAGGGTATGTTTTGTTTTCCAGGAAGCATGAACTCCGGCTTGAAATGGTCACATCCACACAGCGATACATTCAGGAGTTCAAAAAGCAGCAGGCCGAATGGAGACGCCTGGAACGAGAGAAAATGGAGGAAGAAAACATGCGCATTTTAGAGTATGCCAAATACCAGGAGAGGAAAGAACAAGACAGGATGGCTAGTGCTAGAAAAAGAGAGACAGCCAAAGAGAACCTTTACAAGATGGTGAGTGACCCTTCTTGGTAAAGCTCAATGTTTTAATCTTGACTTGCTTTAAAAAAATGTTAACCCTCAAGCTTGACTGTAAAAATGCAGATTATTGATGAATAAATTCTGAGTAATCACTTGATTTATTTATTTTTCTTTAGCTGACTGAAAAGATTGAAATAGAACAGAGGCAGCAGGAGGAGATGGAGCGTGTCCGTGAGGAGCTCTATCTTGAGGAGCAGGAAGAAGCTGCCAGGCAAAAAGAAATTGTTAGAATCTCTTTTTCAACCATAATGAAAGGCTAAGACTATATTCCTTAAATCTAGTTTGTCAATTTTAAGGATATAATTCTACTAATATAAAGTAGACATATTTAAGGAAACGTCTTTCATCAAAATAATCCAACAACAAGCTTCTGTTCGTTTGACCTCGTTTTTTTTCTACAGAAAGATATGGAGCGCAGGATCCGGCAGAGGCTGGAGCTGCAGCAGACGTATCAGGAACAGCTGGCCTTCAAACAGCTGCGCCTTCAGGCTGAGAAGGACGAGGAGGAAGAGTTCAGACAGATGATGCTGGCCAAATTTGCTGAAGATGACCGCATTGAGCAGATGAATGCTCAGAAGCGGCGTATGAAGCAGCAGGAGCACAAGCGTGCTGTGGAGAAGCTGATAGAGGAGAGGAGGCGGAAATACCTGGCTGATAAGGTGATGCTTAAATCATGGATAAACTTCTAGATCAGCTTGTGCAGTCCTACAGAGAAGTTATACAAACACTTGATATATATTCAGGAAGGTGTAACATTTTAGATCGATGTGGTCATCTGTGATCTATCTGTGTGTAGGAGCGAGAGGCAGAGGAACGAGCGATGGAACAGGAGAGAGAAGCTCAGCGGCGACAGATCATCGAGGAGGAGAGGCTGAAGCTTCTCAAGCTACATGCTACACAGCTATTGGGGTACCTCCCCAAGGTAAAAAGAGCACGCCACATCTTTATCATAAGTGTTTGTAGTTTCGTTTATCTGATTTTTTTTGTGTGTGTGTGGTTTTCAGGGCATTTTCAAGGAGGATGATTTGGAACATTTTGACGAAGACTTCAAGAGCAGTTTACGGAAACGTGAGCCTGACATTTTCTCAGAGGACGACTGCGGAGAGGATGACCAATAAGTCATATCTACATGTGACCACTAGATGGCGGCCGTGATTGATTTTTGTTTGTTTTTTATAGTTTAGTTCACTGAATAGTTCTGAAAAAAGCTTTGAACCTGTTTTTTCCTGTTCAGCTGGATAAACTGTTCAAGCCTTATAAAAACAATAATGAAATAACCTCTGGTGTGATTTATCTTATTCTTTGAGTAAAGTCTTATCTATCGTTTGACAAATATTTTCAGATGTGTTACTATTGCAATATTTTAAAATTATATAGAGTTCATTTTACATTCCTACCAATTAAAGTGGTTGACGTCTTCTAAGGAACATTATTTGCTCCTGTAGCAGTCATACTCACAAGTTAGTCATACCCAGAGGAACACCAGTTGTTGTTCTTCTAAAAGTGAACAATCTCTCTTGCTTGACTGACTCTGGTGGGAGTAGGTTCATGATCACCACAGAATCTAATCAGATGCATCAGTTCATGCACATTCTTTGAGTCATAAGCATTCTGACAGCTGTCAGTCATACATGGTTTCACAGGCCCTGTCTGAATTCTACTCTAAAGCTAGAGCCTTCCAGTGCCTAAGTATAAAAACCAGACCTGTTCATATGGAAAGATCTAAAATGGGGAGAATTGGGAGTCACTTGGCTCTGGCACAGTATCGTTGGCTGAGTGAATTGTGCCCTTTTATAAGACATTCTGACACAAAATATCAAGATTAAGATTGATATTAACCATAATTAAAAAATTACGTCTCTTGTTGGGTCAACAAGAACTATTACTCTGTAATTCTATTTTCTTTAATACTAGTTATCTTGCCATATATGTATATTAATGTTTTGCAATATCCCTTTATAATAATACCATTTGAGTGTCACAGTTTGCCAAACTCTTACATACTGAGAAAATAAAATAAAAAAAACATCAAAATTAACTTGTAGACTCTCGGGTCACAGAGCTTGGATTTCTTCTTTTTTCTTTTTTTGGCCTTGTTAGCAACGTCGCCTTGCACCTCCAGGGTTGAGGGTTCGATTCCCGCGTCGGGTCTGTGCGCATGGAATTAGCATGTTCTCCCCATGCTTGGTGGGTTTCCTCCCGCAGTCCAAAGACATGCAGATTAGGTTAATTGGCGTTCCCTAATTGCCCTGGGTGAATGTGGGTGCCCTGCGATGGATTGGCAACCCCGTGCAGTATGGAACCCGCCTCATTTCTACTGGGATAGGCTCCCCTGCAACCCTGTATACAGGATAAAGCGGTATAGACGATGAGTGAGTGAGTGAGTGTATTAGGCTTCCTTACCTGAATAAAGGTTTTTAATATTGCCTTCTAATCTCCCTATTTTTTAAAGCTGTAACATCGTCTTACCTCTCCTGTATATATTTTAATCCATGCTCGCCAGTCTCACTTTCATGCATTCCTCACAGTCCTGTTGGGAGTTTTTACCTGCTAGGAATAGAGTGCTTTTAAGGTTGTTGTGTCCAAATCTTAGTCTGCTCATTAATATGTCAAATGCAAATGTCTCTCCTTTGGCTTATTAACCCATTTCCGTTGTTTTGCTCTCTCCACACTACAGTATACAAGCTCCAAAATGTCAACACTGTAACACTAATCTTACTATAAAGCATGTTCTTTTGATCCATGAGATGATTTCTACCAGAACAAACTTTCTCACTCATCTTCTATACCACATTATCCTGTATTCAGGGTCCCGGGGGCCTGGAGCCTATCACAGGAGGCTTAGGGCACGAGGCAGAGTACATACACCCTGGACAGGGTGCCAATCCATCGCAGGGCACACACACATACACACACTACAGGCAATTTGGGAACATCAATTAGCCTAATCTGCATGTCTTTGGACTGTGGGAGGAAACCAGGGTACCTGGAGGAAACCCACCAAGAACGGGGAGAACATGCAAACTCCGTGCACACAGAGACGGGAATCGAGCCTTGCCGGGAATCGAACCCGGACCCTGGAGGTGCAAGGCAGCAAAAGTGCATTTAAATAACCTTATAGAATTTGTACGTATAAAATGTTATTCTTCTGGCCAAGGCGATGTTATAATCTGATATTTATTTATTTATCTATTTGTTTAATTTATTTTACTACCTAAATCCCTTACATTGTATCTATAATATATATATACTTGTTTGAATGTTTAATATCTGCCATGAAATAACCTGTGAAGCTGATATGACAAATTCTAATAGAAACACACAATGCACACTTCACTGTACCTTTTTCCCTCTGACTTTGATCATTTGATATTAACCTCAACGTCCAATTCTTTCCTTTTCTAGTTGCGGATCGGAGCGCAGATTGTATAACAAAAGTGTTACTCACAGTGCGAGTCGCGCCGGTTTCATTACTTACTGTACAGAATACAACAAGCACAGAGACGTTATAAAATACCATAGGATTCGGTTGTATTGCAGTGACGTAGCAGGAGCACCACTAACAACATTGTAACATCATAACCATAATGTTGCAGTAACGTCGATTCAATGTCACAATCGCGACGTTGCCGGAACT
>JAQMYG010000023.1:7638454-7651441 GCA_030014215.1 Clariallabes teugelsi | reverse complement strand
TAACAACATTGTAACATCATAACCATAATGTTGCAGTAACGTCGATTCAATGTCACAATCGCGACGTTGCCGGAACTTATTGTATGTGTGTGTACCCGGTATGTGTTGAGCATCGTTATTGTTGCCGGCGACTTTGTTTGTGCTATTATTGCTTTGCGTTCATTTCCAGGCCGCCATGAGTCAGCGCCGCCCCGTATCACGCAGCGTGCACGAGCGAGCCATTGCAGATTTCAGGCGCCAGGAGGAGAGACGCGAGGATGAGAGCAGACGTGTGGCCAAAGAGAAAGAGTTCAAAGCTAATGTCAAAAACGAAGAGACAGTCGAGATGAAAAGGTATTTTCGTACGCTGCAAGATGAGAAGTACGACAGAGAAATGGAAGAAGCCTTTCGGAAGGTTTGGTCTTTTCAAATGTTTCTGAAACGTCTACGTTTTGTTGTTTGTTTGTTTATTGTTCCCTAAATGTAGCCAACTTTCTTTCCATAGGCAGAGCAGGACAGACTATACAACGAGAAGGTAATGGAGCAGGAGGAGACGTTGGCAAAAGAACTGGCCCGCATAAGTGATGAGAAAATTCGAGATGAGAAAATGAGACAGTGCATCAAGCAAAACAGGTGCACATTGGTGAATAACTCACTCACTCACTTACTTACTCATCATCTATACCGCTTTATCCTGTATACAGGGTCATGGGAGGCCTGGAGCCTATCCCAGAAGACTTCAGGCACAAGGCAGGGTACACCCTGGATGGGGTGGTTAGCACTATTGCCTAGCACCTCCAGGGTCCTCCTGATTCGATTCCCGCCTCGGGGTCTGTGTGCCTGGAATTTGCATGTTCTCGCCGTGTTTGGTGGGTTTCCTCCAGGTACTCTGGTTTCCTCCCACATGTCCCAAAGCCATGCAGATTAAGCTAATTGGTGTTCCCAAATTGCTGGTTGAATGTGTGCCTGTGGTAAATAACTAAAATAATATTATTTATTAAGAATTTTGTCATCATTCTGTGTAGTTATTTAATTATTTACATACATTGTACATTGGGTCAAGGGAACCTCAGTGGTTAAGGCATTGGACTACGGTTCGGATGGTACCAGGTTCAAGCCCCACGCCCACCGATGTATAACAACATAAAATGTAAGTTGCTTTGGATAAGGGCATCTGCCAAATCCCTAAATGTACTTATTTGTAGTGTGGAGATTCGTGAGTTAGAGGCAAAGCTGAAATCTGCTTACCTAAACAGAGGAAGAGCGGAACAGATAGCTGAGAAGGAGGCCATGAGGTGTGAGGCCATGGTGAGTGAGAACTTCCTGAACTACACCAGAAATCCTTAAAAGACAAATAAATGTTGAAAAAATAAACATAAGCTACTGATGTACTTGGATGTGTTGTATTTCAGAAGGAGGAAGCTGCTTTTGCACACAGGATGAAAAAAGAACAGGAGCGAGCAGCCATAGAGGAGGAGAAGCAGGAGCAGAAACGCTATGAGGAATTGGTTTGCTATCAGCAGGAAATTGAGAAGCAGCGGGAGGAGAAGGATAGAAAGAAACATGAGTCATATGAGGAGTTCCTCAAGGAGAAACTCATGGTGGATGAAATTGTGCAAAAGATATATGAGGAGGATCGCATGTAAGATGATGTTTAGTTTCCTTTTTTATTGTAAAATTATCAAGTAATACTATAAACCTGGAGAGAAATGTTCTCTCACTTTGTCGTTTGCTCGGATAAGCCAGTAGTTTAGCAAATATTTAAATTTTTGTTGTGGATTGGGCTTGGATGGTTTGACTCTAAAAGGGAATGTTTTGTTTTCCAGGAAGCATGAACTCCAGCTTGAAAAGGTCGCGACCACACAGCGATACATTCAGGAGTTCAAAAACCAGCAGGCCGAATGGAGACGCCTGGAACGAGAGAAAATGGAGGAAGAAAACAAGCACATTTTGGAGTATGCCAAATACCAGGAGAGGAAAGAACAAGATAGGATGGCTAGTGCTAGAAAAAGAGAGACAGCCAAAGAGAACCTTTACAAGATGGTGAGTGACCCTTCTTGGTAAAGCTCAATGTTTTAATCTTGACTTGCTTTAAAAAAATGTTAACCCTCAAGCTTGACTGTAAAAATGCAGATTATTGATGAATAAATTCTGAGTAATCACTTGATTTATTTATTTTTCTTTAGCTGACTGAAAAGATTGAAATAGAACAGAGGCAGCAGGAGGAGATGGAGCGTGTCCGTGAGGAGCTCTATCTTGAGGAGCAGGAAGAAGCTGCCAGGCAAAAAGAAATCGTAAGAAATTCTTTTACTCAAGTTTATCAACTGAAAGGATATGATTCCACCAATATAAAGTAGCCCTATTTAAGGGCACATCTTTTAGCACAAAGCTAAAGCTTCTCTTCTTTTTACCTACATTTTTTTTTTATACAGGAGGAGATGGAGCGCAGGATCCGGCAGAGGCTGGAGCTGCAGCAGACATATCAGGAACAGCTGGCCTTCAAACAGCTGCGCCTTCAGGCTGAGAAGGACGAGGAGGAAGCGTTCAGACAGATGATGTTGGCCAAATTTGCTGAAGATGACCGCATTGAGCAGATGAATGCTCAGAAGCGGCGCATGAAGCAGCAGGAGCACAAACGTGCTGTGGAGAAGCTGATAGAGGAGACGAGGTGGAAATACCTGGCTGATAAGGTGATGCTTAAATCATGGAAAGGCTACTAGATCTGCTTGTGCAGTCCTACAGAGAAGTTATGCCTGCTTGTGTCATACGCAGTATGATTATTACTATATTTTGGATATATTTAAGGCGGCTTAGTGGTTAGCACTGTCACCTTGCAACTCCAGGGTCCGGGTTTAATTCTCGCCTCAGTGCGTGGAATTTGACTGTTTTTCATGTGCTTAGTGGGTTTCCTACTAGTTCCATTTAGATTAAGCTAATTAGCATTCCCAAAATTGCCCATAGTGCGTGAACGTGTATCAATCCTCCGATGGATCGGCACACTGTCTGGGTTGTACCCCACCTCATTGCCTAAGCCTCCTGGGATAGGCTCCAGGCCCCTGTATACAGGATAAAGCGGTGTGAGATATATTTAAGCCAAGGTCTAACATTTTAGATGGCATTTTAGATGTGAGTAAGTGGGGTGAGTGGGTGAGGGAGCTAGGTGATCGATAGATGTGGTCATCTGTGATCTATCTGTGTGTAGGAGCGAGAGGCAGAGGAACGAGCGATGGAACAGGATAGAGAAGCTCAGCGGCGACAGATCATCGAGGAGGAGAGGCTGAAGCTTCTCAAGCTACATGCTACACAGCTATTGGGGTACCTCCCCAAGGTAAAAAGAGCACAATATATCTTTACCATATATGTGTGTAGTTTATTTTTGTCGGACTGTATTCATTTTTTGTTGTTTTTATTTCAGGGCATTTTCAAGGAGGATGATTTGGAACATTTTGACGAAGACTTCAAGAGCAGTTTACGGAAACGTGAGTCTGACATCGCTGAGGAGGATTGCGGACAAGATGAGCAACAGCAGGACATGTCTACGTGTGACCACTAGATGGCAGCCATGTTTTTTTTTTTTTTTGTAATTTATTTCACACACACGTCCAGCCAAAATTTTTTGTTATTATTATTTAAATATTGTACATTAATACTAAAGACATTCAAACTATTAAAGAACACATATGGAATTAAGTACTAAACAAAAAAGTTTGTGTTTGTAGTCATTGTCCTACTGGAAAACAAATGATTGTCCCTCTAAGTTTAAACCAGATGGGATGACATGTCGCTGAAAAATGCTGAGGTAGCCATTCTAGTTAAATGTACTTTCAAAAAAAAAAAAAAAAGTCACATACAGTGTGGCCAACAAAGCACCCCCGCACTGTCACACGTCCTCCTCCTTGCTTCACAGTGGGAACCACACATTCAGGAACCATCTGTTCACCCTCTCTATGTCTACATTGGACTCATCAGACCAAACAACAGTTTTTCACTGATCTAATGTCCATTCGTTTTGTTTCTTGGCATTTTCCCCCTGATCTAATGTCCATTCTTTTTGTTTATTTTCCGCAATTCAACCAGGAGGGCCTGACTCAAACAGTCTCCTTTTATGTATGCTCTATTCTGAGGTGCTGTAAACCAGCAGTTTCTGAGGCTGGTCATTTTAATAATTGTATCCTCTGCAGCACAGGTATCTCTTGGTCTTTCTTTCCTGGTACCTTCCTCATAAGAGCCAGTTTCATCACAGCGTTTGATGGTTTTGTCAACTGCAAGTTCTTTAGATTTTTTGGAATGACTGACCTTTATTTCTTAAATTAAAGATGGACTGTCTTTTGTCTTTGCTCAGTTGAGTTGCCACAATATGAATTTGTACAGCAGTTGTAGTCGCATCAATAGGATCAGTATAAGTTAAAAGTTTTGACACACCTTCTAATTCAATGGTCTTTCCTGATTTTTATTTATTTTTAAGTTGTAAAACAATGCTAGGCACCCAAACAAGGGATCCAAAATATATGGCTATAATCTGAGGCTATACCTTCATAAAGGCGATAATTTGAGGTGCTGTTAATTGGTGATTTCTGAGGCTGGTAACTCTAAATGAACTTCTCTGCAGCAGAAGTACAGTAAGTCTTGTTCTTTCTTTCCTGGGATAGTCTTAATAAGAGCCAGTTTCCAGTGTGTGTGTGTTTTTGTCCAATACCAAGAAAACTCAGATAGAGCTGTCCTCATGCTGGTCCGTGATCTATGGTTCATTGTCTCTTGCACCCCCACATGCATGGAAGAGTCATCAGAAGTAAACCTTAAATGTGACCCCAAATGTTAATATCTAAAGTCTGGAGAACAATATACTGACAAGCCTGAGGCATTTTGTAAACAAGTTAAGTGAATTGATTAAACAAACATTAAACACTTTACAAATCTCCAAAGGTACAGTATGTTTGGAGGAATAAATAATCAGCATAGTACTCTGTTAAGGATGGAGGTAGATCTGTTATGTTTGAGACCAAAGGATTTAGAATGGCACTCACAGTCCATGTGGGAATATGAAGGTATATCTTAAACAAATCTGAATTAATTGTTTTGTTGTTTCACTTCAAAAATCTGATATGTAACTGGTCAATTACTGTAAAATGGTTGAGTTCCAAGGAATATTATTTGTTCCTGTTGCAGTCAATAGTCATAAGTTAGTTATACCCAGAGCAACACAGTTACCTTCCTTCAAAAGTGAACACTCTCAGCTCTACTGCTTGACTGATTCTGAGTAGGAGTAGGTTCATGGTCACTACAGAATCTAATCATATGTGATGGTTCATGCACAGCCTTTGAGCAATGAACATCCTGACAGCTGTCAGTCATACCCAGCTTTACTGACTATCGGAACTCTATTAAAAGATGCCAGGCTTCTTTATAAATATTTTCTGTTTTTTGTCTGTGGTGATGCCTCTGCTTCATGAAAGCTAGGGCCTTCTAGTGCCTATGGTTAGAAACTAGACCTGTTCATACCGATAAACCAAAAATGGGAAAAATGTTTTTGTTTTTGTGTAAAAATAAGAATGAATAAAAATCAGAATAATAATGTTTGAAAAAGCAGATGAGTTGCAGCTTTCAGTCAGGACAGTTCTTCGTGTTTCTTTCATGCAGTAGTTATAGAGATGACAGCTGAGACAAATGACGGATGAGAGTGTTTAAACATAGGCATACAGGCATACACTGACACAAGTTCACACTCCAGAAGGCTATATAAACACTCCGAGCCATTGGAAAGTCTTTTAGCCATGCATGAGTGCCTCAGCATGTTATATACTGTATAATGATTGAGAAGATATGACTTTAGCTGTCATTAATGTTTAACCAACAAATAGAACAATAATGTGGTTTCCAAAGGTCAATAAAAAAGAAAATAAAGTGAACATTTTATTAGTCCTTACTGTGCCAAACATTGACTCAGATGTGATTCAGCCCTACTCTGGGAATTAGTTTTTCTATTACATTTTGAAGACATTTTATGAAATTGATGAGGAAACTCTGGTAAATGACTGAATGCTTCAAATGTGGAACAAATCAAAATTTTCAAGCAAAGTCGACTGAACAAATCAAGACTTAATTTAACCTGACATTGTTTTCCATTGTATAGTTCCTTTGACTTACCTGAGAAGACAGATAACAGTGATGCATATTGAATGACCAGAGGGTTAGGGTTAGGGTTATGCTGAGGGATCACCGGAGTAATTTTTGAGATATTACATCAATTTCAGTGTGACTTACTACATACTAAACTGCTCTCTATAAGTGCACTTTTATTAAGAATTTTTGTAGAACAGTCCACAGTAAAGTGGATAATAATGGATCAGACTCCAGAACAAATTTAAATTAGAAAGCAGGACATTACACTATATACAATAGTATATAAAGCAGTCTGTAAAAAAACAAAAATGGTTAAAGTTTTTGAGTCCTTTTGTTTGTTTGTTTGTTTTTACATGGAATTGTTCTATATATGAATTTATGTAGAAAACAGTGAATCATAATTTTTACTGTATATAGAAAGAGAGACTTCACAGTCAGTATAGTTATAACAACATAAATCTTTTTGAATTTGCATGTAACCTTTAATACAGCTTATTTGTTTCTTTACTGGCATAGTCAAATTACCTAGTGATATTAAATCCATTAATAATATAAAGGGTATATTTAAATTTAAACTAAGTTTTATAAACACACAATTCTTCAATTCAGAATGATTTAGTTTAGATTATATACAGTATAGTGCTTTATTATTATTATTACTATTGTTATTATTATACTTGAATTTCTGTTTTAAATATTTTATGAAGTTTTCTTTTTCTTTATCTTTTTGGCTTTCTGTTATACATCAGCCACTTCCTTCATGTTGTGTTACTAACTGTTCTTCATTATCTTTATTATCACAAATAACAAAAATTATTAAATGGTGTATGTTAAGACTAACATAAACTTGAATTCAAAGTTTGCATCTACATTTATGAATATAGTATACTATACATACTATATTAATTGTATTAATTTATCACATTTCAAGAATTGGATTTGATTTTGGATTTGATTGTCTACTATATCAAATGGTATCTAATATAGGTCTATAATATTAGACCATGTTGCTTACATTACATTACAGCATTACATTATATTATTACCATTATAAATATAAAATCTGGGGATTTTGTTTGCCATATGTTAAAGAAACCTTTATAAATTGGCTGTTATTCCCCTAATAATCAGGTGCAAACATGCTCTGGTAGTGTAGGAATGTTGGAATAAAATGTAAGTCATGGGTCAGTGTTGGGTTTACACAACGACTCATTATAGTATGTTTTTGGCTTGGTTACTACAGGGGCGAGCTCGTAAAACACAATTGCTCACAACTACCAGATCATTATTATTATTCTTAATACATTAACATGTGCTTTAATTACTTTCCATCTTCGCCCACTGGAACAACTTAGCTGAGTGGGACTCAATCTGAAATTACTCCTCTGGCAGGTTTGATTGGGGATTTCCTGTAAAGAGTGACAAACAAATAACTGTCAATCGCCACAATCTCATTACACTTTGTATCGTGTTTGATTATGTACATTTTTGCCATCATTCTTTCAGCACGCACTTTGTTAGGCGAGGTCACTAGTGAAGTTCACTGAGCCACACCACGCCATGGAAAAACAGCAAGGAGACATGACATAAAAATAAAACAAATGTACGTGCTAACAACGCCAAGGTCTGTCAACATGTGCAGTGGATGGTAAAGTGCCTTCCTGATGGTAATGATGACGATTCTTCAAATCCAGGTCTTGAAATGTGATAAATGAATACAATGAATTTGTGTGCTACAAACTCAATTCTCTGTAACTTCGGATGAAAATTAAGACTGAAGCCAATGAACATACGTATCTGAAATAGTATATTATTCTAACATTTAGGTTTTGGTATATGATATAAACATTTAACTTCACTTATAGATAGTCATCACCTTGAGAATTTTAAAATGTATAATTTAATGGGGATAATAAAATTTGTGATAATAAAAACAAAGAAGTTTGTACACAGTGGAAATTTGAACCTATAAGGCAAATTCTATTAATTCATAATGATTAAGTTTATAACAGTCACAATCCAACAGTGCTTTACTTCATTTATTATATCATGGGATGCTTGTGTTATTTAACCTAAGTATGTTATTACTAACTAATGGAAATGTGTAATACATCATGACAGTTACGTTTTTCCCCCTTCAAAAAGTCATTATTTAAATAAGAGTTCAAAAAGAAATCAAACAGCCATCATCTTCAGGTGTTAAACAATAAAAGTTTGTGTAAAAGTTTTTTTTTTCCCAAAGAAACATTTTATTACCTTATTATTTTAATGAATACCGTGTCGTGTTAATTAGCCTACACCTCTCGATGACGCTTCTCGATGATTATTTTCCGTGTCCTTTTCGTGTTCTTTACTCAGCACGAGTCGCTCAAAACCCGCGGTCACGCGCATGCGTGCAACTGCCTCATCCTGTCCGGCGCGCTCGATAAATACCGACTCGCAGGGAAGTCCAGAAGACACGCGACTCCTCGGCCACGAGTTTACGCGCCGATATCAGAAGTCCACAGTGTCAGGGGGCATGTTGTCGGCCAAGACAAACGGACCACGCCGAGGACGCTCTTTTGACTCCATCCACAAACATCAAAACTACAATGAGGTTAGTGAAAATTATACATGCATGTTTTTATTATTATTATTATTATTATTATTATAAAATAGTCACCGACCATAAGCATTTAGCATATGTGAAGTGAACCAAACAGACCAAATAGATAAAATTGTGATCGCTGTCCAGAACACAGTGCTGAAATCCCTCCTGCTTGCACACACGCAAGGTGCAAATAGACACCCATGGTTTATGACAAAATGTATGCTTTATATATATATATATTGTGTGTGTGTGTGTGTGTGTGGAAGGGGGCGGGGGAAGCAAGTAAGTTTGAGCTCTTAAAAATCATTAATACTTTTTTGACTGACACCTCCAGCTTTGAGGGTTTGATTCCCGCCTCTGGTCTGTGCCCAGTGTGCCCAGTGATGAATTGCCACCCCATCCAGTGTTTACCCTGCCTCAGGCACTAAGTCTCCTGGGATAGACTCCAGGCCTTTTCGACCACTTATATTGAATAAGCAGTAACTAGGCCCAGGTCGACTAGGTCGGGACACTGTCTCTTAATAATGGCAGCAAATTCTGGTAAATACATTTTATTATAAAACTATGGGTGTCTGTTTACTTCTGCATATCTGCGTACAAGGTTTAACAGTGCTAGGGTGTTAAAACATTTACATATACACCCTCTTTTTATTTACTCTATGTGACATCCTTTCCCAATTATTTAGAGTCCTAACAGTAAAGACTACATTATTGTCCATTAATAGCTAAATAGGCTCAGTGTGACAAATTGGGGAAAACAATTAAATAAATACAAAGAAATAAGAAATAATAGCATGTCTTATATTTTGTGCCTGATAATAAATAGCAGTGTTTTTAGTAGTTACTCCCTTAATATAAAGTAAAATCACTGATATTTTTCATACTTCATATAACACTTCATAATACTTCATATAAAAAACTTCCTTGCTGTGTTGTGTCCTTTTGTTTAAAGATGAATAAATCCACATTTAACCATACTAATGAGAACCAAGATGATTCCCTGTCATCCAAAAGAGAACATGCTGCGATTGTCTTCTCTCTAAAGAATGAAGTCGGCAACCTTGTAAAGGCATTAAAACTTTTTCAGGTAGACTATTTTTATTTTTATCTTAGCCAAAATCTGCATTTTCTTTTTTTTTTTAAATGTACTATTTACTCCCAGTGTTTATTTTCACCTGGACATAGTGTATCTTGTAAAATATTACTGGTTTATTATTATTATTAGTCATAGTAGTAGTAGTAATATTAACTTTTAAAGTCTTAATGTGATATTCACTTTTTTTTAAACACATGATACATTTAAGATATAAATGGTGTATTCTTGAGAATACATGAACAATTTACAATACAATGATTGGTACTGTTTAGTGTCCTTTTGTCTAAGCAGTACATTTACAGTATAGTACAGTAAATCTTGGTGTGTAAGGCAGGGTATAATAACAGTAATACGGCAGCTGCATTTGTTCCTTTTCCTGTTCATTCACAACCAGGAACATCATATCAGCCTTTTGCACATTGAGTCTCGGAAGTCCAGGCGCCGTAACTCTGAGCTGGAGGTGTTCGTTGACTGTGATAGTGAGAGAGAGTCTCTGAACAAAATTATTCAGCTGCTGAGAAAACAAACAAACATCATCTACATGGACTTACCGGACAGACAGAGCACACCTGAAGATGGTATAACTCTTTCCCTTTTACACAAGCATACAGTACATGATGGTTTAACAAAGCTTCTTTATGATGCCATTTAAACTCTTATTGTTTTTTATAGTTATCTCAGAAGAACCCTGGTTCCCCAAGAAGATCTCAGATCTTGATAAATGTGCCAATCGTGTTCTGATGTACGGTTCCGACCTGGATGCTGATCATCCTGTGAGTGTTTTTGTAACTGCCACACTTTCTCCATCGATTCCATTATACCAGCAAGTCTTTGAGCTCGGAAATTGACAGGCATAAATATCTGTCTCAGGGTTTTAAAGACAGTGTCTACCGTAAAAGAAGGAAGTACTTTTCTGACATTGCGATGAACTACAAACAGTATGTCACAGTTTTCATTTATTTTTCTATAATTCAACCATATTATATATATCACTCAGCCTTTTTACCCGGTACACATTCATTTATTGCTTCTTCCCAACCCAACCTGAAGTGGAGACCCAATCCCACGTGTGGAGTTCACAGAAGAGGAGGTGAGGACATGGGGTGTGGTGTTCAGGGAGCTGAATAAGCTCTACCCTACACATGCCTGTAAAGAGTACCTGCGTAACCTGCCTCTGCTTACACAGCACTGTGGCTTTAGGGAAGACAACATCCCTCAGCTCGAGGATGTATCCCACTTTCTCAAAGGTAAGACAGTTATTCACTCTACCAGTTATGCTTTTCAGAGCAATAATGGACGATAACAATACAGACCATGATTCTGATAACCTTCTAATTCAATGTTTATTTATTTCCTACATTTTAGAAAAATACTGGAAAGTATAAAATGACACATATAAAATTATGTAATTAAGTAACAATAACAGTTATTACTTTTAGACCCAAAGGTCAGCTGTTCTGAAACTATTCTCGCCAGAACAGTATTGTCAAGTGCATTTGCCAAAGCCCATAAAGCACCATGATAAAATTGGCTCTCATAAAGACCATCCCAGAAAAGCAAGATCAAATTGTGCCTCCTTTACAACAACACTAAGTACAAAGAAAAAAACTTTGACTCCTTCTCCTGCAAAAAGGGACAGATAACATAACAGAGGGCTGATATGGTGCAAAGTGGAACAGTGCAAAATACATGTTTAAAGTGACATAAGTTGCTGGGCTGAGGTACTGAACAGTCCAATGCTGCAACATTGACGGGTGCAGGTGAGTGTATGTGAAATGGGGGAGTCTGTGTTCAAGAGTAACCTCTGTGTACAGTTCTTCATTGCTGAGGTATTGGACAGACCAATGCTGCATAAAGTGACAGACAAAATCAATATCAAATATTGCATATTCTGGATCCCTTCAGCATATAAATCAGGAAAGGTAATTGAATTTGAAGGTGTGTCCAAACTTTTGACTGCCTGTGTATGACCCTAACCAGAAAATGCAATAACTGCGGAAAGTTTGAAAAAATGAAAGTAAAATGTCTATTTAATCATGTGCATGGCCTCTATTGGGGTAAGCATGATAAGAAATGACAGCATTAAGTTTAATGTACTCTTAGAAAATAATCCAGAACAAAACTGGTCCATCATTATTCTTTTGAATAATGAATTTCAAGTAGAACTCTAGCAACATTTGGAAGCTAAGCACCTTTAAGTTTCAAATAATTAAAAAATAAATTTACCCATAAAAGTGTAGATGAGTCTTGATAAAACTGCATGTGCATACCTGTATATTCTTATACACTATGTCCTGTCTGTGTGCATGTTTTAGAGCAAACAGGCTTCACAATTCGCCCGGTAGCTGGATATTTGTCACCTCGTGATTTCCTGGCAGGTCTGGCATTTCGTGTGTTCCACTGTACTCAGTACATCCGTCACAGTTCTCATCCTCTCTACACACCTGAGCCGTGAGTACGACATCATACTGTACATCCTACATTATACAGTACATTTGTTCTGGAACAATAAACACACCACCACCTGCTTTCTGTTTGTCTCTGCAACAGTCTCATCATCTCATCACCTCAGCACAAAAAAACAGCTGTCAGTGTGCTTTTTGTTTGCCTTGTTTGTTTTTGTTTGCCTTGTTGGTGATAAATTTACTGTCATCTGTGACACTATTGCTCTTCAGCTCATATGCATTTTTTGTTTGTTTAGCATTATATTTGAAAGTTAATAAGACATAAGACTTTAACTTTGGATATAAGACATACAGTAAGCATTAAAAAAAAAAATCTGTTATCTTCATCCATACTAGTTTTGACTGAAACATCAGCCTGGACTATTATCTAGTTCGCCACTTTATTTTTGTTGTGGTATTTTGTGTTGCAGAGACACATGTCATGAGCTGCTTGGTCATGTTCCCTTGCTGGCAGAACCAAGTTTTGCTCAGTTCTCTCAAGAGTTAGGCCTAGCTTCACTGGGGGCCTCTGATGATGCTGTACAGAAACTGGCAACTGTGAGTCTTCTGTTACTCACAATTACATCTGCCAAATCAGGTTATTTTTTTAATGCTGAAAAATAGTAGTGAAAATTTTTGCCAATGCTTTATTGCGAATGCATCTAACAAAGTTATGAATATAATAAATAGATCTATCTATCTACTGTATCTATCTATCTATCTATCTATCTATCTATCTATCTATCTATCTATCTATC
>JAQMYG010000023.1:7623435-7634014 GCA_030014215.1 Clariallabes teugelsi | reverse complement strand
CAAAGAGACACACGGGGCATCCATGTGACGAGATCTCCAACCAGAAGCGGGGCACCAGGATGGGTCAGACAGGTCCATAAATTTCATAGTTTATGTTTTTAAAATGAAATGAGAATTTGTTATTATCTAATTCTAGTGTACTAAATAATTTATTATTAAATTAATGATTTAGCTAGTTAACTTTTAGCTAAATGGATTCAGACTTCATAAAGGAAAGTTAGTGTAAAGGTTTTTTCACATTAAGCACTGGTCATAGTGGTTCTGAAGTTGTTCTTTCATACGATAATCAGTACCATGTCCATGTTAGAAACTACAGAATTAAGCAACTAAAGTAGGGAAATTGAACTGGAGTAAATTTAAGAGATGTCATTTCACCTAAAAGCAGTTCACTCAAGATCACTTGATACAGGCAGATTCAAACAGAACTTTTTGTGCAATTTTTAGTTCATCATCTATCAATGAGCCACCACTGACTGTTTTTAACTTTGTCTGTATTTCCTTTTTGGAGTGCATCTTGCAGTGATCTACATTTACATCCAAATGAGGTTTCTCAACCTGCATATGCGCCATTCTGGAGCAAGTCAAAATAAAGTAGGGCAAACCCTCTGAGTATATGTTTGTTCATCCTGTCTTTGCTCGTCCATGCTATTGGATTCTCTCTCTGTATCTGTTTTTGTCCAAACAGACCATCCTAATTGAAAATGCGATCATCTGGATGGCAAATATCCTTAATTTATAAATGTCTCCTGCTAATATTCATTGTAATTAGAGACAAAGGAAATTTTATCTGATCAGTTTTTTGTCAGTGATACTGATGGTCATGTTAGTGAATTTAACAAATGGCATTACTTTAGGCAGGTGCTGAAAAGTGAGAACATATTTTACCACATTTTAAACAACACCAACCTTATTCCATATCTCCATCACAATCTTTCCATTTGTTCTGAACAGGAACAATGTGGTCAAAGAAAGATGAACATGAAAGCTACAGTATGAAAGCTTTAATTCCTTTTACATATAAAATATTATAGCATATACAAAACTAATGATTTGTTCCAATTTTTTATTCACTTAAGTTTATTTTACAATTACAACTGCATACTTTAAGTTCACCATGAATTGTATAAAAAAAAGCACTTTAAAGTAAAACAAAATGCATTTAAGATATATTAACATATAGCCAATTGCAATTTAAATACACTTAAGTTCTTGTAGGCTGGTTCAAAATAGTACATTTAGTATACAATAAAGTATATAGTAAGCGTTAATGCAAAAGCATGTACTTTTTATACTTTTTAAAGTATTCCTAAATATAGTTTTGATTCACATTAAACCTTCTGGTAATAATTTGCTGAAAGCTGTTTTGACTCTCCAGCTGCCTTTTAGGTCTTTAACATGTTTCTGTAGTACAGTGTTAAAATATGTGCCCTGTCATGTTTGATGTGTGTCAGGTAATTGATCCACTCTCTAACTCTCTTACTTTGCATCTTTATGTCACAAAGGCTGTCAACATATTTATGCATAATGGAATGGTTGAATAAAAAATGTATTCTCTCTAATGCTGCAAGTTCAATAAACAGTATACAAAGTACTAAATGTGCAGACAATCTGGTGGATGTATTGAGAAATGTAAGGTATTAGCCAATTGATTTTTTAAGGAAATGATTAAAAAACACAGATTCTTATTTGTTAGTTTTACTTTTTATGGTTGTTATGTCTAATATACAGTAACCCAATTCCAAACCAAAAAGGAAAAAATATTTAAATATTCAAATTCAAATAAATATGAATAAAAAATAAATATAATAGAAAATAAATTTAGCTAGGATAAGAATAATATATCTATAGAAGACAGAAAAATACAATATAAGTAAAATATAAGAAAAATATAAGAAAACTTAGCTGTATGAATGAAAAGTCTCTATAAAAATATAGACATTTTAGTGTAAATAAAAATTACTGGGGGGTGTGCAAATATGCATGAAACTGTCTAATTTAAAGTGAATTGTGTGCAATGAGCCAAGAAATGAGATATAAATATGTAAATGTGCATGAATGTGCAGGTGTGCAGTGTCAATAAGTTCCCATGAATGTCCAGAATGAGTGCAAAGAGACAATTTAATAATTGTGCATGTTTAAAAATGGTTTGGTCCTGTGTGGTGTACTGATTGAGAGAAATAATACCCAAAATAAATAATTTGCATGTCGTGATTCAAGTATTTACAATACTAACGCTCAAAAGTTAACTTTTGAGGCAGGTCAGGCATTCTGGAATAGTTCTTGCAAGAACAGTATTGTCAAGTGCATTTGCAAAACCCATCAAGCACCATAATGAAACTGTCTCTCATGAACCAGGAAAGCAAGACCAAAACTTACCTCTGCTGCAGAGAAGAGGTTCATTTAGAGTCACCAGCCTCAGAAATCACCAATTAACAAACAGCACCTCAGATTAGAGCCATTATGAAGACTTTACAGAGAATACGTACAGTAGCAGACACATTTCAGTATCAACTGTTTAAAGAAGATTACTGAATATTTTGGACACCTTCAGTATTGCTTTACAATGTAGAAAGAAAGAAAAAACATAAACAACCATGGAATTAGAAAGTGATCCAAAACTTTTGAGCGATAGTGTGTGAATAAAATGTAACTTTTCCATTTCATTAAGGCTATAGCTTGCTAGAAATGTCTCTTCTCAGCCAAAGTTAAAAGGAACACAGGAATGACCTGTTGAAAACTAGTTAAAAGTTTCACATGTTCAATTTTACACTTGTTACAGTATATTTCCCCTTGTGTTTTGTTGAATATAGGTTTAAAAGTATATAAACATGAAAGACTCATTGTCCATCGTTTTAATTGCTAATGGTCTCGAAATGTGTCTTTTCCACCAAGGAATATAAGGAAACATTATCTAAAACTAATGATGCACAACAGCTTTACTTTTATGCTCTTCAGTGTTAGCTAATATGATTATAGTGATCAGTAATACTCTCATCTCGTTCTTGTTGCCATGCATTAAAGTTTAGATCTGATGGGAATTCTGCTTGTAGAAATGGTCTGATGGTAGAAGCATGACTTTACAACTAGGAGATTATAGTGAGACGTCTTGGTATGCACTTTTTAGTCTCCCAGCTCTTACTCAGCAAATATGACAGACTATTGAGCTAATTCTCAATAAAGTATTTCTATTTATAGCATTGCTATCAGCCTACTACCAAGGAGACTGATGATGATGATGATGATGATGATGATGACGAGGATGACAGCAGATAATTAGATTTTGCTTATCACGCCTTGAATGCTCGAATGTTTGAATATGTATTGACTAGCAGCTGCCACATTCATCCACATGGTGAGCAGAGTCAGTGTTTCAAAATGCAAGCTCATTGTAATACTTCTTCGTCTTTACTTGGTAGACGATCTATTTGCTGTGCAGGCCATGAATTTAGATTGAATGTTCTGTCTTTTACACACCTCTGCTTTCAGGGTTTATGTGGCTTGTCTCTTTTTACGAGATCTCCACAGTAGATGGATGACATGTATCTTGGTGGAGTGGTGAGTGGGCTGTTAGGGTAATTTACAGTATATGTGACATGAATGCTTTTAGCTCTGCAAAAGCACGTTACTGCAGAAACTTTTTCAGAAATCTGGTAGTTTCTGTTAAAATGTGTGTCATATATCAAAACTGTGTCATAGAAAAGTTTATAGTTTTTGCTCTAAAGCAGGTTTTGTGGAACAGAGAATTTTGGAATATAAGATGCCAGACTGAAAACTGCTAAATGAACAAATGCACACTTCATAGAATGACCCCCTCACTTTCTTCCAAATTTGATTACCTGCCAACTCCCATCTACCAGCCAGCTCTCTTTTATGAAATGACAAGTCCCAGCTGGGCGGTTAAAGGATAGCACATGCTTCCTTCGAGACACATGAAGCTAGCCATATGGATCTCTTCCAACTGCTGCATGTTGCTACACAGGTGTTATAATATTTAATAATGTTAAATATTATAATGGGTTAATGGAAGAATTATTGCTGGATGTGTCTGTCATGCCTCAATATACTCTACTTACCGGTCGACCCCGAATTGGAGAGAGAGAGAGAGAGAGACACATGATGTCCCTGAAGTTGTCTGTTTATTATCAACAAAGAGAGAATATAGTATATAAGCCTTTTGGCTGGGTGCCCTGTGTTACGTACTGTATGTCCTTTGTACATCAAAAGGACAAACGTCATTAACATGTAAGTCATTTGGAGACAGACATAGCATGTTGTGGTAAGACAAAAAGGCTCCAGTGATCCATTTGCATGATTATTCATGCAGACACGAGCCATAGGAAGTATTTCCATATAAGGAACAGGGAAGCGCAACAAGGGAATTATTTTATCGGAAAGTGACATAGAACAGAGATGTGTAAGGGAAATGTCAGAAAACCTTACAACAGGGCAGCATAACACATAGCATGACTGAACTTCAGTTACAGCATAACAGCTGCCTTCTTTCTCATATATGAGCTTGCTTGCAGAAACCGATGATTGGGAAGTTACTCTGTGATTGACACCCTTACAATTAAGACCATAGGAAATTTTGATCTCTTGGCTTCCACCGGTTGGCTGTGGCATCATTGGGGTTGAAATGTGACCTCCAAGAAAAAAGGTACAGTAAATGCTTTCCTGTTGTGCCACTCGGAAGTTATACTGTATGTCCCTTTTATCTCCCATTTTTTTAAAAATAAAACAGGTCACTGACATTTAAAAGGAAGCTAGAAGATTAAAAGTGATTAAAAATGGAAACTGGACTGACCAAGATAGAGAGGAACTCATTCAGGAGTTGTGTACTGTGGATCTTGCTCAAAACTTGTATAACTGTTAGTTTCACCAACTGTGTTCACAGAAAATAATAAGTTTTTAAAGTTATGCCTCCACAGTAATGAGCCACAGGCTTTAATATGGAAGTTGAGCAAAATGCTGAACAGAAGAAGAAGTCACCCACAGAAGGTAGTGTCATCTGCCTTCAGGAAACTACAAAAAAAGTAGTTTTATTGGAAAAAGGTGAAAAAAAGGGTGGAAGAAGTGAGGGTTTGTACATGTGGGTCCAGAGCTGGCATATGGATACTTGGCGTGTCGACTGATGGCAATCACAGCGTGACAGAGTGGCCTTACATGGGCACCACAGCTCTTGCAGTCACGGCCAACCAGCATCACCCAGTCATTCTTGGGAGACGAACGCGATACGGCCAACATCGGGTATCGCTCCTCCAGTAACCTCAGCAGCAATCCCAGCTGAATTTTCTTTATGGTGGCTGAATCACAAAGACTTGCTCTTGGCAAAAGTGTAAGCGCTGCGGCAGCTCGTGCAGTCCTTTTAGCCACTGTCTCTTGTGCCGCGATCAAACATCGCTGCTCAGTACATCCGCCTTTGAAGTCCCGGGGGTGCATGATACACGCCACTCTCATGTTCAGCATCTGCCGCACATTCTATAAAATACTAAGACTATAAAATACTATTAAAATGTCCTGTGCTTATTGAAATTCACAATGTAATCATACCAAACATAATTTTAATACATTACCACTGTTTGACTTTAATAAGAATATTTATAATTTACAGTATAATCCTACCATCTGATGTAATCCATTAGTTACATTCTGAATCTGGTTCCGCTCAAGGCTTCTAAAGAAGCTTTTTCTTGCCACTATAGACTCCAGCTTGCTCATTAGTACTCTAAGTCTACTTTCTGTAAAGCTCCTTTGTTACAATGTCCATTTGAAGTGAATGAAATTGATCCACAAACAGGTAATGGGTGGTTAAGGATCGCTTTTGAGTTCTGGGGCAGAAAGCAGGAACAGTACAGTGGGTTATCAACCTGAATGCTTAGCCAGTGTATTGAAGTGCATTGAATCCAACACTGACTGGAAGGAGAGTCACATTAGCGTCCACCCGAAAGTCATGCTTAGTGAAAAATGAATGGTACCTGCTATAATAAAGGTGTCTAGCCAATATACTGGTGGCAATGATGATGTTATGAGCAGGGTTAGTGGTGCTTTTAGCATATATGGGAGTTAAGGTGCACTCTTAAATCACAGGTATTCAGATTATCTCAACAGTTGAAGAGTGCAGTCCGATGAGGCTAATGTTAAGTGGATAGCACTTACAGTACAGTACATGCCCCAAGGGAAACTCACAGATCAGACTAAAAAGCTGGCAAAAATCAATGTGACCTGGAGGTCATGCTCACTAGAGAACTGGATAGGTTGATGGATGTTACATTCCCTCTTTAGTGCTTATACATTTATTTGACCTGTAGTGTGATTTCCGATTTTCAACCAGTTATTCCAAGGAAGATTGTTTTGCTTTCTATAATGCTTATTCAAGCACCAAGTACTGTATTTAGATTTAGAAGATTTAAATACAGGTACAGTAAATGTTTACTTCACACCACCAAGTACTAGTATTTATCAATCTATAATATGCAAAGCACATCAACAATATTGAACTACATTTGTTCCAGCTTTCTGGAAATGATCAGACTACCTCAGTCACAGTAACCCCTTGGAGACTGCAGGTCAGGCAGCTCAACAGACAGGAGAACCAGTTCAATTTACCATTCCTAATGAGCTTCCCCCAACCCCTCCCCTACCCCCATTTCTACTGAGTGACATTTATGGATGTTCTGGCAAGTCTCTGTACTCAAGTTTCCTCGTCATACATTATATATTAATATGGGTCAGTTGACTATTGACCAGCTGCACACTTGGCCGGATGATGCTTGGTTGTTGAACTCTTTCTGTGGTCCATCCCGCTTTACATTTCTTAAGTGTCATTCAGCTCCTTTCACTTACTGTATGTTAGACATTACTTCTATTGGAAAACATGCTGAAGTGTAATGGGCTAAATCTCCATTTGCGTAAAGCAGAATTCGACATAAATAAAAGTAAGGTTTTGTCTGTACATAGGTCAGAACGTTTTCAATGATAGTTTTACGTTACATAGAAATCAGTCTCAGATTTGGCTGGACAGAATTTGATGAAACTTTGCCAGTTCTTTGTGATTTGCCTAAAGTTAAATCTGCACCATAAATTAAATGAAATTTAAATGAAGGGACATTATGAGCTGTTATGTGTCAGATTAAGTCATAGCAGCCACAGCGCTTTTTCAGACAAATACAACGCTTTTTCCTTCAAAAAGGGCGTGGCTATAGGCATCACTCAACAGAGCAAATCAATGCAATAGCTTACCGTAAACACATCGTACACATAGAAATGACTATAATGCCCCATACAAAGCGCCCAAATCCTCACAAAACAAACAAACACGCGACACTGCTTGGCTCACTCCAAAATAAAATATGCAACTTTTGAAAACTGAATCTTCAAAGATGTATGGACAGATCACTGGATGTTTATTCTTTCTGCAGGAAGTTTAAAACCAGTTTGCCTCGTATGTTCCGAAACCATGGTGCTTATTAAAGCAATACTGTGATGGAATAAATACGGGTCATTAGAGCAAACAGGTCCGCAGCAGTCTGAGGTGAGAGCATATAAAAATCCTGAACTTACAGCACATTGTTATGCGCTCAAATCAAAATGTTGAGTAAAAGTGATGGTATGAGCAGTCATGTGCCGGATGTAATAATCTACAATACTTTAAACATTGAGTGTATTTGGCTCATGACGAAAGAAGTACATCTTATCATGAATAAGGTATAAGATACTCAACCTTACAAAAGTTTATTTCTTTGTATTAATAAGTTAGTCAGAGAGTTCTGCTTTACAGAAAGACAGGCGGACATACGTGGGCTTCAAGCTGAAATAGTAATATCTCTGATTACACTAAAGCAAAAGACACTATGAAAAATTTAATTTGTAGTTGATCAAGGAGGGGAAAGGGTTGGTGCCTGAATCATCGGAGTTGTACTTTGAGCCAAGAGATTTACATTAAGAATGTTTAAATGAAAACTTACCAAATAAAAGGTATTGATGTTCTCATGGAAATGTAACACAGTAAGAGCACAAGCATTAATTTTTAATTAAAGTCAGGTAAATTTCAAGTTCTATTTACTGCAAGTACAATATTAATTTGTAATTATCTAAGTACATCCGATCTCTGCTTTCCTGAAAGGTTTACTTACAGAAACACCAGGACAAATGGACTATTTAAAACTTTCATTTTCATAAATGGTGCATTCATACACAGAATGGCCCAAAGTCACAAGATACCCAACAGTCTAGGGTAATGCCAAAAAGCAGGCTTCAGTGCTGATACAAACAGTAAGACCATAACACACAAATGACAAGTGAATAACATACTGTAATTAGTATTTATACAATTGATTTTCTTCAGTCTGTATTGTAAGGTGACAATGGCTCAGCAGTTTGGAGAGCCAAGAACCTTTATTTTTACATCTGCTCAAAATGTGATTTCAAATACAGCCCTGTGGCGCCTATTACATATTAAATGTGTATATCTTGTTTCTATTGTTATTATTCAATAATGGCAATTTATGATGTCATAAAGATTGTAAAGGTAATTAAACAATGCGTGCAGTTAACACTATGACTGTAGTGCAATTATCAAAATTAAACATTACTTCAGAGCAGGAATACAAATATATACATACAGTACTTGAACATGCCCATCCACATAAAAAAAACAGCTGCTAAATTCCTTATCAATGCATAACTAATGCACTGTCTTCCCAGTGTTGTCCAAAATGTTGCCATCCCTCCACCCTACTCATCCTCATCCCAGAGCTTCTCCATCTCCATTGCGACTATGACAGCCCACTTAAGCGATTGTGAAGGTTTAATTGCTGTGCATTAAAATTTCAAGGCCGGCTGTTCCATCCTAGGCTGCTGGTATGACAACCGCGAAAGATGAAGTGACTGCATAGAAATCACAAGGCACTGAGCAGATATAGTGCACACACTCAATGGCTTTGCAAGTCACCATATCCAAAATATCACAGGTCTGACAAATTGTTAGTCAACTTAACAGAGTGAAATAATATTTGTAGCTTTTGCTTATGTTACAGTACATACTTCTGAATACATGTTATCATAGAAAAGGTTTTGTCATGCATAGTAATGCCATTTGGTCTGAAGAATATTTCTCATGTGTGTTATTTTGATAACGGTAATCACTGATTTACATTTTTAGAAATTTCCCTTACATATCTGTTTTTTTCTAATAATTGTGTGAAACAAAGAAAATTAATATATCACTTACCTTATTCCTATAATGTTGCAGTCCTATCCTCTAAGCCAATGTGAATTCTGATGAATGTTAAAAAGTTGATCTCTCATCATACTAAGTTACAAAATTACAGTGTTTTTTTTTCACATTGTGGAGTTACAGTAACATGTGTGAACACACAGTTGTCTTCCTCATTTATGTGTCTGTGTATAAGTGTGTTTATGCCTTTTTGTAGTGTCTTTTTCAAGTTGACCAGTTGCAATTGCTTTCTGCTATGGTTCCTGCATTTTGCATGATGTTGTTTGCACCACAGCATTTAAGTGTACCCTGGCATATTTGCCCATGAACAACAGGCAAATGTGCAGCCCAAGCCCTGTCTTATTGTTAGACATGTGGAGAAGAATATCTCGCCAAATTGCTGTAACTCCATGTTTCCTTTCTTTTGAAACATTACTCGCTTTTGAAACCCTGTTCTAAATAATCACGATAGTGATATTGAAGATTTTATTCAGGTTTGATAACAAAAAAATTAGCATAGTCTCATGGGGTCTGGCTGTGAAAAACTGGAGTAGGTGTGTACCTGTTCTCAGTTACAGATCATAGTGCCCTCTCCCCCACCTATCTCTCTCTCTCTCCCTCTCTTTCTCTTTCCCCTCAAGCTCAGGGGCTTTCCTGCACCCACTCTATGTATCATTTTCCCATCTTTTTTGATTAACTAACCCTGTTTGGCATGATATCTTTATCTCTTCTATCTTTACAGCATCATCTTTCCCTTTCTCTTACCTTATCTCTTAGTTACGCTCCATGGATTATACTATGCTGTGAAATATTGTCTGTGTAAAGGGTTAAGAGGAGGAGAAATGTCTTTGTAGAACATGTTGCTATGGTACTGTTAGTGGTGCAGATGTAAAATGCAGTGCTGCACTGCTGAAGAAAAGGAGAAGCAGAGTTTTAGATTCATGGGTGTGGGTGTTTATTTCTTTACCTAGAATGAAGCCATTCTAGAGATATCTGGAAATTCATTGTGTGTTTGTGTGTTTCTCTGCGTGCGCGCGCGCGTGTGTGTGTATGTGTGTGTGTGTTGGAGGGTGGTGGTGGTAATATTTTCTTTGTTACCATAGCAACAGAATGAATCAGGTAATTTCAGAAAGCACCGCAAGGCTTACATAACCATGAAACACAGAGTAAAAAAGGTCCCTAGTCTTTGATGATATGTGAATTACTATTACAAATCGCTTGTGAAATCATACAGACACACACACACACACACACATGCACACACAAACACACACAGTGATTCATATTCCTTACATATAGTTTTAGATTGTTTCAGAATTTAACAGAATCTTAATCTTAATGGAGGGGGATTATACTATTTTTTAA
>JAQMYG010000023.1:7593440-7612173 GCA_030014215.1 Clariallabes teugelsi | reverse complement strand
TCTCTCTCTATCTCACACACACACACACACACACACACACACACACACACACACACACACACACACACACACACACATTTGTTCACATTGCCTACATATGCACATAAAAATACTTTCACACCAACAAAAGCTCTTACAAACACATTCAACACATTTTAAACAGCAAACTGAGACCGAAATATACCGTGTGTGTAGGAGAAGAGTGTGTGGTGTGTTGCTGTTGATTGTTCTTATGGTCTTTCTAAAAGTGGAAATGTGAAATTAAACAGAGCATGCTCACACAGAGCCGGACACAAGACACAGAGAGACAGTGCTATTGCTTGGCTATTGATGACACTCTGGTTCGACTTTTATTGATCTTATGTAGCCTCGGTTTAGAATATTATACATAGATATATGACCATTTCCAGTCCGGCTACAAGGAATGAAAAGATCTTGCAGAAAGCTTTTTTACTCATGATGTTCATCTATGACCTACACCTTGCCCCTGGCTTTGTAGCTGAAAGCTAACAAGCTGACAAATTCCCATCTAAACAGTCTTGCTTGCATTTAGGCTGGTTGCAGATGAGTGAGTGTGTACAAGCGGTATTTCCCTATACTGATGTAAATATTGTGTAAATATGACAGGGAACTCTCAAGCTGCACGGGATGGAGGGTGTTCGTAGATACTAATGCTTAGTCCTAAAAGGCTCTGCTATTTGTGATTAAAGTGGGGCTGGTAGTCAGGTGGTGACTCTGGCATGGCCATCCTCCTGGCTGTGTGTCCACCCTAGCTGCAACAGCGGGTAGCCTAGCGTTGGACCAGCCGGCTCCCCCCCTGCCCTCCCTGAGAATGTTCCAGCTATTAGCCAATCGGAGGAAGGAAAAGATGGTCGGAATAACATAGACACAAACGAACAGACGGGCAAACAGGCAAGTGGAGGAGATAACAAGACAAAGAAAAAAACAGAAAAAAGGGAAGATTAAGGTTGGCCCCAGGAGGCAGCTGTATGTGAGTCAAAGTGAGATCGAACATAATGCAAGACGGTGCTGAGAGAAAAAAAAGGAAAATCTTGCATGTTTAGAAAAGTGAAGTGACTGGAAGCAATGTAGTTATGTAGCGCTAGAGATCTCAAAGTTCAAGATGTTGTGTTCATTGCCCTACGTTCACACTAGCAAGCCAGAAGTTTGTTTGTGTGACTTGTAGTCACTTGTGAGAATGTAGTAACCACTTAAATGGGAAGTAATTAAAGGTAGGAAGTATTCTTTAGTTGTACATTGGTATCTAAAGAAATGTCAGACCACATGGATGACCATAGCAATGGTCCAAGGAATCATTCAAGCCAATTGCTTTACTGCATCAAAATGAATTTGGTCAGAATTGAGAATATCCTGTCTTTTGCTGCTATTGCTGAAAATGCATCTCCTGTTGAGCGAGTATAAAGAAATGGAATGCTGCTAGTTACAGAGTGTATGTTTGTTAGTGTGAACCGAAGGGTAGTATCTAATGGAATTACAGTAATGTAGATTAGATGTTAAAAGTGGAAAAGATTGTTTTTGTAGTCCAGATAGCTACAAAAACGATATATATCTGAGTGCATGTGACGCTATAATGTGTAAAATAATAATAAAAAGAATAATAAAAAGAATAGAACATTCTACTGATCTGCGTTGTGGTTTTAGGCTTTTTCACTGTCTCTCTGTTATGAGTGTGCTCTGCTTCCGTATAATTTTGGAAACATGGATGAACATTCTTGCTTTCTGTTCACTAATGAAACGTATCTAATAAAACTGTAATCTGTGTAAATATGTGTTTGTGTGTATGTGGATAGCTACTACGTACCTTTTCTCACTCTGGCGCCAGGGTGTGTGGCTCGGCCGGTCATGTTTAGAAGGAAACACGGAGTTTCCCCGCGTGGTTCGCAGGGGCTAAAAATCTGTCCATCCTCAGGAGAAATGGCCTGGTCTATGTGTGGACAGTCTTCGTTGGCCAGCGCTGCCTTAGCCGCCTCGCCATTCAGTTTGGGATCTTCGAACACACAAGCACATGTGAGAGAATACAGGTGCAGGGCTATGCTTGACGAGTTGCATGCCTCATAGCAGGGGTTAGGTAGGAGAAGGAAGTTAATGAAGGGAGGACAGCGCCCGCTGTAGGGTTGGAGGGTATGTTTGAAGGAAAAGGTGAAAATAGCATGCATAGTATGTGTTTTTTTTTTTTTTTTTTTTATAAGAACCGGTGAACTGCATTAGAATAGCACACTCATTCTATTGTCAAATAGATTACCATTTATCTTCAGCCCGACTCAAACAGATACAGTACAATAGACAATAAGGGATGAAAATTCTTTGAAAATGATTTGATTGTCTTTTTTCTGTGTATGTGAGTGAAAATGTTGAACTGTTTCGACTAAATCCTTCATAGTAACTCGCAACATGAAAGGTCTCAGCTGCAGGCTGTTTGAAACATACTCAGTGAAAAAAATAAGAAAAAAGAACGAAACAAAAAGCTACAGATCAGTTCAGATTAGCAGAACAGTACTATCCGTACTACTGTATCAATAAGGACTTCCTTAGTCAATCTTCCTTACTATTTAATTTCTTTACATACTATGTAAAAGCAATCAAATTTGTTATAAAGTAAGCCACATTAAACTCAGCACAATAAATTTCCTATATTACAATGTAATATGTGCATGCCTGAGTCTCATTAGCTTCCAGTAAGTAATGTTTGGCAAGGGCTAAACATAGAAAGTCAGGAGACAATTAGTTTCACACCGAAGAGGAATTTATAGAAATGCTGCGTGACAACCAGCCTGTTTATCCGTGCACTCTTTGGCATCCAGCACTTTGACAAATTTATGCCTCATTGATCACAACAAGGCAAGAAGGCAGAGCACTGCCAAAAAGCTGTTGCAAAGGATTTGCAGGAAGTTTATGTAGCACATTAATGGTAAATGTTCCTCCTGACGTTCCAATTTAAAGGTTATTAGGATAAGAGACCTTTACAGCCTGTTTGGCAATGTTAAAGAAATTCTGTTTTGTTATGATCAGTTGATGGAATTAACTTCAACTTCTGGCAATGTTATTCTTGTCGGTGAACAGACAGTTATTATATATGATCTAGATTCCATCCATCTTTCCAGGAACCTCTGCAGTCCAACGAGGGACTGTGGAGGCCAGTGGTGATTTCCACTGTATTTACTCCTATTGTAACACTGTGGTAGGACCTCCGGTCAACATTCACACGCTACAGGTAATTTGGGAACGCCAATTAGCCTAATCTGCATGTCTTTGGACTGTGGGTGGAGGAAACCGGAGTACCCGGAGGAAACCCTCCAAGCATGGGGAGAACATGCAAACTCCACGCACACAGCCCCAGAGGTGGAAATCGAACCCGGACCCTGGAGGTGCTAAGCAGTACGCCACCGTACGCCACCGTGCTACCATAATCTTGATTATGCCTTATTAAACATGCTATCCATTCAGCAGAAACCCTCTAGCATACAGTTGTTTTCACATTTCACCAGCTTAGAGTCCGTCAACAGTGTCAACTCACAGGCAGATTTACACACACACACACACACACACGCACACAGACATTTTTGTGCATATCTGTATAAATAGTTGGGCACACACACGCACACACACACACACACACACACACACACACACCAAGGAAGTGCTGGGAAATGACGCAAAGCTCCTTAGATGAAGGCATGAGGTGGAAAGAGGGAACTGGGATGTGAGTCATCTTTAGAATAGCTCCACACACACACAATTAAGGCATTCCTCATGCTGCTTTATTGTTTTTGTCACCTACTTGCACTTCATGTGCCTTCCTCGGTCGAAAAATATAGATTCCAAATGTGCTGATACCAAAATGCATGGCATAAAAACATGCACAATGCACAAACGTGTGTGTACGTATAATAGTGTGTAATACATTTCCTGTGAAACTTTTTATCTGCAGTGAATGTGTGTGGGCATGTGGGTGAAGAGGCCATATCTTATTATTTGACAAATGCTGCTGAAAGATAATGTGTAATGCAGCATTACATTTAAACAATGCCCATGTACAGCATAGAACTGTATTCATGGCATGATTAGTGACAGCAGGTCATGATAATGAAAATAAAATCTACCATCAATTAGTACTATGTTACTATTATGAAAACATTATGGTTAAGCTTTTAGCATGGTGTTATAGTTCATTACCAGTTGTGGTGCTGTATGTTTGTCATACAGTAGCTGTTACAAGAGCATGTGCGCATGCAAAAGCCTATCGCAGGATGAACACCTACCTTTTTTATTGCTAATAAAACAGCTTTATTAGCTATTATAGAAAAATAAATATTTTTTCTACTAACTTCTTATTTTTGCTAGTCAGTATTAGCTTTTATTAGTCAGCATTAGCTTATTTTTGTTAGTCAGGATTAGCTTTTGTTAGTCAGTAGCTTATTTTTGTTAGTCAGTATTAGCTTTTGTTAGTCAGCATTATCTTATTTTTGTTAATGCTGGCTAACAAAAATAAGAAGGCAGTAAAAAATATTTATTCTCCTATATAAAGGATATAAATTACTTATATTAAGATTCATTTCTGCTGACTTAAAGGAAAAAAATGGTGGAGCATCGTTCTGGTGATCTCCGGAAGCACTAAACCTATGGTTAATACTTTTATTATTACTTATACACATAAAAACACTCACTAAAAGACAGATTATCAACTTAAACTGATAATCAACATAATCATGTTATGTGTAAAATGCTTACCATTAGCCAGCTCTGCCAATCAAGTTGTGAATAACTTACACCTCTCTTATTTGTTCCTTTGTGTAATTTGTACTTCCTTTCATTTACATTGTCTTTTCAACCAATATTGATATCTGATGCGAAAGCAAAACTGGCTACTGAAAAAATCACCTTCACTGGAAAGAAAGAAATCAGTCGCAGCCTCTAAATGTCATTATGTGTATATTCACTTAGTCACTAGTGGTTCTGCTGTGCTAAGTTCCATAAAGTAAAAACAATAGATTTTACATCAACAGCAAATGAAATGATGTGAAAATTACACACACACACAAAATAATAATAATAACAACAATAATAATAATAATAATTTTCCCCTTAAATAAGATCTCTATCCGCCTATTCATACCAGCCAGATCTGATTGTTATGAATACGCATACAAAAATCCAGAGCTTGTAGTCACACAGCACACCAAGACTGTGTTATTTACATATAAAAGCAGGATAACTAAAGCAAATCTGTGGCAGAGAGCAGCCATACTGGGGCTCTGATGGGACTGCCCTACTTCTACTTCACTATTTCTGCTCTGAGATGGCACATAACAGTACATTTACTGCACAGTCTCAAAATTAAACTTCAGACATTTACTAGCTCTAATTAAACCGCTCTGATTATACAGGTGGTTTTATTTGTCCTTTATTCTATATCAATGAGCATCAGCAGACAGCTTTGTTAATTTTAAACATTCCTGCATTTCATCCTAACCCAGTTCTGTTTGCATAATATCACAGATTAAATCAGTTAAATCGGATCTATTCAGCTTTAGATATATTTAACTGGAATAAAAGACTGCAGCCTTTCTATCATCGTAGGTAATATCAAACACTCCTGTCTTTTAACAGAACTGAGTCAATTAAGCAATTTTAAAACATACAGTACGCAACAACCATATAAGACCTTTTTCCCTGTATGCATGGCATGTATTCACTTGATTTAATTGGGCTCCCAAAATGACCACTCGATGTAATTTTCCTGTTAGAACGTGCTACGTGCAGTTAGTCCCGTATGACATGAATGCAGTGAGAAACTCTTAAATGACCCACAGACTGTACGCTATATGTTTTTATATCCAGACATCTGTCAGTATGAAAGCAGTTGTCCCTTGATAAAAGCATCTGCAGGATACTAAATAAGACTCTCGGGTAGACCTGCTAGAGCAAAAAGGCACCACAACAGCAAGTCCACGGATCTTGTTGTAGCTACGTGTTCATTTGACTTTTCTATATGTTTTAACTTTGCCAACATTCACATGCAGATTGCATTAGGTATGCACAAGATCCCTGAGCATAATTCTGGTTTGACTGATTACAGCCAAGCCATGTTTTACGTTCACATATGGATGGATGATTAAAAAAAAAAAAAAAAAAAAAAAACAGTAATGCACATGATAACATTGTAATGGCATAAAATCAAAGCAAGTGACAAAAGGGGAATGTCAATTACAAACAAATAGTAAGTTAAAGCATAGTAAAAGGTATTTGAAAGCACACTGTGTGAATAATTATGTAGTACATTCTATCTTGGATGTTAATGAATCTGAACAGTCCAGGGGGTGTGTTACAGACATAAATGACTACCCAAAGGAAACAGACCACTGTATTACCCAAGTGTGTGTGTGTGTGTGTGTGTGTGTGTGTGTGTGTGTGCGCGCGCGCACTCCATGGGAGAGCTTGTAGCGGAAAGGTGAGCTATTTATCAGCAGGGTTCCTGTTTGTGCATGTGTGTGTATATATGTGTGTGTGTGTGTGTGTGTGTGTGTGTGCAACAACTTGTACATCAATCTTGGAAAAAAAAGAAATGTATGTGTAGGTCCATGCTGGCTTTGCATCTGTTTTCCTGTTTGGTGCCAGTCTGACAGGTGCCATCTGTCCATCTTTGCTATTTCTCATGGTACTGTGCCCAGAGTCAAGCGGCTCGAACTGATTAGCCAGGCGTCTCTGCCTTATGTGTCTACACACAGATTGGAAAGGCAATCCTAGCTAAAGCAAGCAGTGAAACAACAAGAGCGAATGAGGCTTCAGCCACTACATTATTAAAAATACCAAAAAAAAAAAGTGTTCATTGAAGGCTTAAGAAAAGAAGTTATTTCATACATTTTTCATAAACCTAAAGATTCAGGTTGTTTATCGAGTAAGACTGGATTCCACTAAAAACTGATTTGTAACCATCTCTGCTAGTGTGTCTGTGTGTGTTTTCTGCAGGAGTTCTGCGAGTTGAGCTGAATGACTGCGGCGCGATGCAGAGCCCGATTTCTATTTTGTGGTTGCTCGGACACTGTCGCCATGGCAACATGCTCCAGTACCATATTAAAAAAAAACAGTGGTAGAAGGCAATAAACAAGACATCAAATGAAAAAGGGAGGGTGAGGAGAAAAGAATGAAAACTATTATTTGTATACCACTACTGAATACCACTTCTGAGTCAGCAGTCTGAGTTATTACAATTTAATCATATTCATTTTTAAAAAGACAAAATAAACACCGGAGTTCAAAGTATTAATACTGTTGCTATTTATCCAGATGGGAGGACATGTAAACAGCTAAAGTAGACTGGATTATTTTTATGCTGCTGTAATCTCCTTTTCACTCTGTCACACACACACACACACACACACACACACACACACACACACAATACACACATAGTTATGACTCATTTCTCTCCCTGCACCCTTTTCTAATAGTAGTATCCTTATTCATTGAGTACAGCACCTGTCATGGCTCCACTTCATCACAGCTATAAGAATACAACATATATCCATATACATTCTTCTACTATTCCTTATATTCCATAATATTAAAGACAAAGAAACATTGCTACATGTTTATAACCTATACCATGCACTTATATACTTATATAGATTATTACATACAGTTACCTGCAAAGATCTTCAATGTTTGACAGACAAGAGATGGAAGTCCGTGCTGAGGTTGGAAATAGTTTAAACTGTTTTTTCTTATACCTACGTGGGTGAGACTGCGAATGCGAAAATAAGCTTTGCCAGGGAAATACTGTATTTGTGTAGCAGCATATGTGTGCGGTTCAATTAATATACTCCACTCTAACCACTTACATTATAATGCTATGTATCAAACGAAAGGATTTAAAAGGGGCACATGAATCCCGTTAGAGTTACACTACTCTCCTTAGCAGATATCATGATAGAAATAACTTGCACTGTTTTCTTACATAACTAAAATTAAATGTATTATTTCTTCTTGTATTACGTGTAACCTAAGTACATGCAGCTGGACCTGCTGCAGTATATAACAACAAGAGTGTGTGCCAAAGTGGAATTTATGTTGCTGTGTATATTTGCAGAATTTTGTGTATCTAAGAGGGCCAGATTCTGTGAGCACAGGTGTACAATTGTACGTATACTATGGGTGTGCACAGTACTTCTGTCTACTGTATATGTGTTCATATGGGGCATTATTATCCTCTCTCCCTGAGTACACAGAAGGAGAGCGACTCTCAATTACACACTAATGAAACAATTCGGTCTTTCTTTCTCTCGACCTCTCACTATCTTCCTCTCCCTTTTGAAAGTGGACAGTCTCTAAGTACTTCCAGTGGAAGCACTTATCTTCTCTTATGCTCATTTCAAGCTACTTATTCATGTCAAGGGGCAGAATTTTCATACTGATCAGAGTAGCATTAGTGTGACTGCTTGATATTAAGAGAAGGGAATTGGAATGGAAGTATAATTAACAGACTGTAAACTATACAACCAGCGGTTTTGTACTAAAGGATTAGTGTCAGTGTTTCCCTATACAGAGAAAATATGTGCATAAACATTTCCAAATATATTTGCATCGCACAATTTTATCTTTCTTTTTTTTTTATTTAAATAATGCATTTTTCTTTCCTGTCTCTCTGATCCAAAAATCTTCACGTCTATTGTGGGTTTAAATGCCCAATACATGATATACACATTTGTCTCAGCCTTTTAATAATAAGGCAGTTTGACTTAAGCAACCTCAGTAAGTTTGTTGTGCTTTTCTTAGTATAAGGAAACACCGGATGAAGTATTCTTCCTGATATAAAACACCATAATAATTCTATATTATTTTTTATTATAAAGTCTATGTTATTAAATCACGTATGTCTAAAGTAGTAGGTCTAAAGTATGTGCCTTAAGACTTTCCTGCCTATTAATATATAGTTCCAGCTTCATCAGTCTATGTGCAACTACAAACTACATATAACACTTTATGTTCTAATTGGCTAGGTTATAGAATCTACATAAAAACTTAAAGGTTTATGTAAAACACATAAAGACCTACTGTAAAGGTTAGATCAGTATAACATGGGTTCATAATAGTATGGAATGAGCATGCTATGTTTTTTTTTCTTTTAAAATGCAGTTCACCTTGATATGTTCCAGAGTAGAAAAACATCCGGTGTTAGAAAAGTGTGTGGTGTAGCGCAAGACTTTTGATGGCACTGTATGTGTATGTGTGTGCAACAGAATGGGGGGAAAAAATGCTGAATGGATTTTTTTTTTATGCCTCTGGAGGTTAATATGCTGAAGTTGCTTGCTTGTCTGGAAAGTGAGAAATGTTGCATTCAGAAGTCAAGCTGAGAGAACAGTAAAGAAGTCAGTGGGGCAGAAGGAAAGGAAACAGAGGGTTCAGTCTCATTCTCAGGCTAGGAGTATTTAGTCTCTTTTCGTGCATTCAGATGGTCATGCCACTGAAGGGTTTCCTACCTGCTCGGTTCATTTCTAAAACCTCGTCCTGGGCAGCCAGCGGGCATGTGTCACTCTGTGTGCTGTGGTGGGGCGAGTTCGTGCCTGACTTACAGAAATTTGGAGAGCCCAGCTGTGGGGCACGTGGGATGTGCTTGTTCTTTTTCTTTGGTAGTTTTTGCTTTGCCATAGCCAGTGAGTAGTACATCCCAAAGTTATTGACGATGACTGGGACAGGCATGGCAATGGTGAGCACGCCAGCCAGGGCACACAGTGCACCCACTAGCATGCCTGACCATGTTTGCGGATACATGTCTCCATAACCCAAAGTAGTCATGGTGACCACGGCCCACCAAAATCCGATGGGGATGTTTTTGAAGTGCGTGTGCTCACTGGCGCGGGGGTCATTAGGTTTGGCTCCAATACGCTCAGCATAGTAGATCATGGTGGCAAAGATGAGCACTCCAAGGGCAAGAAAGATGATAAGAAGGAGGAACTCATTGGTGCTGGCACGAAGTGTATGCCCAAGCACACGCAGACCCACAAAATGGCGTGTCAGTTTAAAGATTCGGAGGATGCGCACAAATCGGACTACTCGCAGAAACCCGAGCACATCCTTAGCCTCCTTGGAGGACAGGCCGCTCAGACCCACCTCTAAGTAAAAAGGCAGGATGGCCACGAAATCAATAATGTTGAGGGTATTTTTGATGAACTTCTTTTTGTCAGGACAGAACGTGATGCGCATGAGGAACTCGAAGGTAAACCATACCACGCACACGCCCTCGATGTAAGTGAGATAGACCTCTGTCTCAGTCTCCTGGTAGACTCGTGTGATGTTGTTGTCCTGTGGATCAACGTCCGTGCGGTTGATGATGGGGTTGAAGGCCTCGTGTGTCTCCAGGCAGAATGTGGTTATAGACACCAGGATGAAGAACAGAGAGGCGAACGCCACCCACTGGAGGACAGAGAAAGATGAAGAGGAGACAAATTAAAAACATGTGCTTAGAAATCCTGCATTCATCAAAAATAAGTATAACTAAAGAGACTACAAATATTTTTTTTAATTCTTCTAATTTAAGAAACAGTTCACATTGATATTATTCAATATTCACGTTGATAATATTTAGTGGCATTGGTATACATGGTTTACATACAGTATGGGATACAACAAAAGATCAAGACTTTACTAAACAAGTGATTAAACTGTAAGACAGGATGGTAATTAGATTGCATTGATGTCTTATTCTTTTACCTTATAATTCATCAATCAATATTATAGTTTATTACGTAAGAACTCATATGTACATTTTAGGTACAGTATGAGGTACAAAATATGGCCAAAAGGATATGGACACCTGACTATCATACCAAAGATGTTTGAAAGGGCTTCCCAAGATTTTTTAATGTGGCTGTAGGTTTTGTCATTTCAGCCAATTTAGCCACAAGAGCATTATTAAGGTCATGTCAGGCAAGAATGCCTGAAGGCCTGGTACACAATTAGCCTTATGATTAATTCCAGAGGGGTTAAGGTCAGGGTTCTGTTGAGACCACTCAAGTTCCTCTACACCTACAGTACCATGACAAACCATGCCCCTATTAAACTAACCTAGTGCACAGAGAGATTGCCTTACTAAAACAAGGCTTGGGCCCCTTAGTTCCACTGAAGGAGAGCTGTAAAGCTACGTCATACATGCTTCCAACATTGTGGGAATTTAGAGAAGATCCACATACGAGTGTCATAATCAGGTGTCCACATATTTTTGGGCTTATACTGTATATACTATATAAAGTAAATGCTTTATAAGATCAAATATATGGACAAATATAGGTATATACTGTATAATATCACACATCCTTCAATTATTCCTAGCTATGAACAGGTAAAAAAATAAATTAGGTCAGTGCTTTTAATAGAGCTCGAATAAGCTTGTATCACATAACTTGTACAGCTGATGCACTCCTGATAGAATGAATTTGATCCCACACTACTCATGTGTCCAGGTTACAGAAGAAGAAAAAAACAGCAAGCACATTTCTAAACTTGATTGCAGGATTTATTTTTGCATTTTATATGACTTAAGTTGTAAAAGAGCACAAGAAATCCTAACCTTAATCTTTGTAAGTTTCAAACAGGGTGAGTCATGCGTAAAAGCGCATCAGCGCGAGATACAGGCCAAGCTGGTTAATATGTAAAACTCCTGGTCAGAAGCATTAAGCCAGAGAAATACTGTTTTTTTGGAGAAAGTAGTAGGTACAAGAAGCTCCACAGTTTCAGATAGTCGACAGTCCATAGCTCTGGCTGTAAACACACACAGGAACTAACAGCAGCTGGGCACATTAGTTATTGATTTATAGCTCTTTCCATGAGCTCCCGAGCTTCTCAAGGAAGCATTCATCACCTAACAGTGATGTACTGCTGCTGCTGTTACAACGATTTCTTGTGTTAAATATAATAAATATATCTATTCTCTTATAGTATCTTTACTTTGCAAACACTGTACTTCTTTCCAAACATTAATCCCTTACACAAAAGACAATGCCTTAAAATGAAATATCGTGAACAATTTCGAAATTCACATATTGAATGCCGTTATCAGGTTTACGATCTGAAATCCAAACACATTTATATTAAAACATGATATCTGATAATGGTTCTAAATTTATATGTTTCTAAATATAAATTCCGACTGGCATGATGATACAGGCACGATGCCATCTATACCAGGCTTCAGCACTCTGGATCCTTGAAACATGACTAGCTCTTTTTCTTTGTCTGCTGTTCTGTGTGAATAAAAGAATGATCACTAAATTCAATTTAAATTAATTTATGTTTTAAATGTACATAAAAATCTCACATGGTCTGACGAGCTACCGAAATACAGGCTAAGCCAGAATGGTAGACAGTTAAGAAATATTTGTGATTTCCTATAATAACCAGCTTGGCCTGTGTTTTGGCAGATGATGGGTTTTGAGATTTTCTTAGCTTTTTGTCTTGCCTGCTACCTTAAAAACATGACCTTGTGTTTATTTGTTTATTTGTCTGCGTATCATAGATGTCAAATGTCTGATGCCATGCTGCTCATGTCTTTCGTAATTTATTCTCACTGTCCTCTAGTTACCATATGTTTATAAAAATGTAAACTGTTTTAACAATTAAACAAACGTTTTTAAAAATAGCATACTATCTAAGCTGTCATAGAATTTAACATTATGACAGCTATGATGATCATTACCAGGCATGGTAGCACAACACTGCAACAGAACACAAGACACAATCTGTCAGAACAGGATATGGCATCTGGGGTAACATACAGTATGAAAGAAAAATTCAAGTAACATATTGCCATGATTGTTTGTTTGTTTGTTTGTTTGTTTGTTTGTTTATTTTACTCAAAGCAACTTTTAGTATCAGAAATCTGGCGATACCAACCTTTCAAATAATTAATATTCATTAAAAAAAAACATAGGAGTGTAGGAAATTTTTTTATTTTTCATTACATGTACCACCAAAGCTACTAGGTAACTTCACAATTTTAAATTGCAGTAGCCATTTTATATAACAACAGGTATTGTAAAAGTAAAGTATAAATTGACTAATCAGACAACAAAGTGAGACTAGTGGCCTCTAACTGAGTTGATTTGCTTTAAAAAAAAAAAAACTAAAAAAAAAAAAACTATATATACACTTTTTTTTTTTTTTTTTTTTTTTAAACAGTGGATTAACTATAAGGAGTCAGCCAAAAGATGTACTGTATAGACACTTAAGGAACTTTTTCTTTTCCTGAAGTGTGTATACATTTTTTTGGGCTGACTCTCTATAGTTAATCCACTGTAAAAAATTACTATTAAATAAATGACTGATACTATGGGCTGATTCAAGAAGTTATTATTATTATTATAATTGAATAAATATAATATAAATATAGAAATTTAAACCTAGTAAATCACAGTCATAGTCTGTGAATAATCACGATTAATCACAATTTTAATATACTCAGATGTACTTTTATTATAAACGTGCAATGTTGAAATAAAGAAATGCATGACAAACTGGTAAGAGGAAACAGATTACGCAGTTTTATATCTCAAACATTAACATTTAATATATGTCGAATTAAAATCTCTCAAATAGGACAAATTTGGACCAGCATTGCGTGCAGTGGCTGGGTAGAATGGATTGAGGCAGCCTACTGACGGCAAGGCTTGAACCGATCTTATGTTTAACAGATCTTATGTTTAATGTATGCTTGTAAAAATAGTTTTGAGCTTGAGCACACGACTTTGGTTTTATCCAAACTTACATCTAGAAGCTTTTTATAAGGAAGTTTGCCGTTCAGCACACCAGGTGATGTTTCCTCTGTCATCTTATTAACTGCATTAGATGTACCATTATAAGGTTATAAGCCATTAGGGACAAACTTGGTCATGTGATTAATTTGCGTTTCAAAATAGTAATGCGTTAAAATTTCTAGATTAACCACGTGTTAATGCGTTAATATTGACAGCCCTAAGTACTATGACACCCTATTATCAGTGTAAAAATTCATTCATTATTTTCAAACATACCTCAAAATTTTTAAATTAATAACATTACAGAAGAATATCTGCATGTCTGTAAGGAAAACAACATCCTGTATAATTTGACAGACCATGTTTCAGATTGAAACAATAAAACCTAAAGTAGACACCTGAGGTCTGTATGAAAATGGAAAGAAGTGAGTGTGACCAGTTACCAGAAGAACTCTGGCATATTATCCAGCACAATTAACAAAACCTCCAGCTGTTTTACTTATAAAACTACACAAATCTTTATCGAACACTGTTGATTATTTTCATCAAAGAATTTTTACAACAAATATTGACTATGTTTAGTTTATCTCTCTATAGTGACCTTTATAGAAATTATAGATGTTTTCAAAAGTATCCTTTCTTATGGCATTTTCTGTATGTTCCTTAGTCGTTTGGTAAGTAAAACTGCTGTCTTACTGTGCATGCTGGAGCATATGAGTTCTTCTGGTAACTTTGTCGTAAATGCTCTTTTCTATTTTCCTGCAAAACCCAGGAGGACACATTAGGTTTTTTAGTTTCCGTCCGAAAACTGGTCTGTCATGTAAAGCATGCAAATATTATTCTGTTATGTTATTTATTTGTTGACTTTTAAGGTATGTTGAAAATAGTATATACAGTACACAGCATTGTACAGTATGTATATACACATACCTAATTTTTTTTTCTTTTTTCCTAGTGTGTCATTTTTTGCTTTACAGGTGAAGAGAGCATAGGCCTTGTGCAAGCCTCCTACACTAAGTCCCACGCATGGAAACGTACAGTAAGACAAACCACTACATACTGATTCAACCTCTCAGGCTAAACTCAGTGCAGCAAGATCACAGATCACCCATCACACCTTCCTGACTACACTATACAGGTTCCAACAGTACTAATCAGGCATTTAAGATATGCCTACAGTCTAATATGGACTAAAGGGAAACAGATGGCATGAATTCTATTTTATGAACATGTAACTTGCATGGAGCTCCATAAAGCTCAGATATTACTATATTTTTATACTTACTAAATATGTATATATATATATAGTATACTGTATTTTCTGTGTGTCTTCACAATTAATCTCTTCTACTGATTTGCACAAACAGGTTGCCAGGTTTGCTCCACCCCAACTACATTTCAAAAAGCACACCAAAAGCTCTCAAAATTACAATAGAGTTCAGACACTAGAAAAAAAGGAGCCTTGTTTTCCTTGTGTTTCGAAATCTTTGTCTGGTCTGGTATTTACACATACATTTAATTTCGCTGATAAATATCATATGATAACAATGTTGTTGTCATTTTCTGTAATTTCTTTAAGCTCAAGTAAGCCATTTTCAGTACTAATAAGTGAATATAAGTAAAGCTATTTCAAGCATTGCATAAAATAACTTTTTGTACCACAGTTGCACCAAATCCTACCCAACAGATCTGAATTTAAATGAATAATTTAGGCTTTGCACACAGACTAAGAAGCGCAAGAATAAATTTGCTTCCGTAATATTACTAGTTCTTAATTATTAATGAAAATTTTACATACTGTACTACTACTTTTATTTTGCAAAAGCAGGATACTGGGAAAAGAGCTTTATGAATCATCTAGGTCTCATATATCACTGTCTATAAAAGACTGACAGAATAATGCTGCATTCATGACAGTTGTATTTTCCTAAATGCAATCCCAAGATTAATGTTTGTGCAGCTTTAACTGTGTAAAGGTGGGGGAGAAAACATGCTCTCAATAAGCTAGCAATTATTTGGCTTCTGTATAGATCTAAAAAAAAAAAAAAAATCTCAATTAGCTTTTAAAGTGCGTGCCCCAGAGTCAGTGGTTAGTAATTCATTTGTTTTAAAAGTGTAGGGTATATGGTAATGCACCATTAATAGCACTGAAAAAATATACACAGTTCCATGTAGCTTAAAAATAAATTTGTTCAACTACCCTCCTGTATTTTATTGATTGTAATTTGCAAGCTATAGGTGGAGGACACACTTTTATCAAAAATACCTGATACATTTTTGTACCTTAAACAGTGATGTTTATTTTGAGGGTGTTTTTGTGCCATCACACTACATAAATCATCAAGGGATTGTAGACACTCCTCTTATCTTTTAACATCTGCGATCCTCAATTCTCTGCATCTGAATTAATTTCATCATTCAGGACTCAGATCTAGGCAGATCCAGAGTCCGGGTTCGATTCCTGACCAGGTTTGATCTCTCCCCCCCTGAGTTTCCTCCGGGTACAGAATGTGTGTGTGCCCTGCAGTGGATTGGCACCCTGTCCAGGGTGTACCCTGCCTCGTGCCCTGAATCACCTGCAATTGGCTCCAGGCCCCTTGCAATGCTGTACACAGGATAAGGTGGTGTAGACGATGAGGACTCAGATCTTTCCTTGCTACATGTTAGTATATCCCCTGGGCGTCCACTCGAACGTTTTCGTTATTTTTTATTTTTAAAAATGCTGTTTCATTTGCAATCTAGCTAAATATGTACTGTATGTGAAAAGTTATAAGTCTAAGTCCCCAACTCTCCATCAAAAAATTATTTCAAATCCCAACTGGATAATAAAATGACGTGACATATGATAAAATATGAAAAGTGTAATTAACTGCAGTACTGTAAAATCATTAATCTGTGGTATGTAAAATAAAATAATTTTCAGAGTTGCTCCATTACACTTGAGGTATAGTGCAGTAGTCTATAAAATGATTATTTTCATAGCGGGACATCCTACATGGGCGGCACGGTGGCTTAACGGTTAATGGAGGTCACATTGCACCGGGTTCAATACCCGTCTTGGGTCTGTATGCATGGAGTTTGCATGTTCTCCCTGCGCTTGGTGGGGTTTCTTTCAGGTACTTCAGTTTCCTGCACATTCAGATTAAGCTCATTGATGCGTATGTGTGCCCTGCGATGGATGGCCACCCTGCCTTGTGCCTTAAATCTTCTGGGACAGGTTTTAGGCCCCCCCGCAACCTTAGAGCGGTATAAACAATGAGTTAGTGAGTAAGAGTGAGTGACATCCTGCATCGCATCAAGATTTTTAAAATGTTTAATGCCCCAATGCATATAATCAATATCATATTTATTGGTATAACCACTTGGTTCATTAACCAAGGCTTTCAAAAAATTACCCACTGACTTAAAAGAATGGCGTCATTGATTGCCAAGATTTTAAGTTCTGTGTTTCACGTTGATTCTGATTAATAGAGTTATAAACAAGAACTAATGCATTTACATATTGTTTTTTTTCCCTACGAGCAGACATTTACATGATTAGCTGTGTACCTTCTCTAATTTCAACCACTTAAGATACCGGCTTCACGCAGGTTTTCAACTGCATTAAAGCATTAGTAAATCAGGCATTAATATCTTAGTATCATGATCAATGATACTGACACACATACCTGCATCTACACAGCAAAATGTACTGTATTGCTATAATAAATGTGATGGGCACAACAGCTTCCTGTGCGTTAATACTAAAACTATACTGTAATTGCATGGGGCATACCGAAGGATGTGTGAAAAATTGCAATAAAACACAATGAGTTCTTTTTTAAATGGTCCCAACAAAGCAAAACAGCTGAGTAGTCACTAGTGCACAGTTAACTGGCTTCTGTTCCTTCTATGTAATATTGCAGAGCAAGAGAGGGGGAGAGAAAGAGAAAGAGAGAGAGAGAGAAAGGGAAGAGCCTTGAATCAAGTGTCTCAAAAATAGCATGGTAGCCTCCCCCTCCCCTTTACATCACCTCTCTCTCTCTGTCTCTACCTCTTTCCCTTGTTCTACCTTGCTTCCTGAAGATAAAAGCCTGTCACGTTCTCTTATGTAACCCAGTGCTGCCTTGCACCCACATTCCAGATTCTGTCTGCTTTTCTGTGTTTTAGAGTGACTGGAAGAAGCCTGATGGCATCAAAGCACTACTGACCACGCCCTGACGAGGTGGACATTTGATGCCTGACCTTTAGGCATGACCTTCAGTCTTATTACTCCACCAGTCTGACTCACTGGGGATCCACCAAACATAAGTCAATGTCCCTGGGCTAAGGGGTCAGAGATTCAGCCACTGGAGACCATCAGTGGCCTTTTGTAAATGTCACAGGTCATGATTTTCATTGGAGAAGGGTGAGAACGTGTGATGGTGTTAGATTGATAGGGGTATTGAGTGTGCAGCCATTGGTACCTAAATGAGATTTAAAGGCTGCTTACTGCAGAATAGCATCATGTCATTATACACACAGTGTGTGTACTCTGTGGTTTCACTTGATTTCTGATGAAACAAGGAAATGGAATTGTTATGATGTACAATGTTCATGATACTGCACTCTGTAGACATACATCATAAATGTTACTATATATCAAGTAGACATTTAAATGTTTTTGCACTTTTGTATTGAAAGTACCAATGTATCATAATTTTAAAAAGTAAACAGATTTCCTTTTTTGTTTGTTTAATTAAAAAATCCAATTTGTGACCTTCTTTGTGCATTTCCCCCCCAAAAACGTTTAATAATGTTGCTGTAGACATGCATTCCAAGTATGCATGTAGGGGTGGGCGATATACCGGTATACACGGTTAACCGGTAGAAATTTGTCAACCGGTTGAGATTTTGGTTTATCGTCTTAACCGCGGTTGAGATCACGTGACGTTGCACGTTACGTAACCACGCAATACACATTCACTTCTGTGGGAAGCCAAACACAT
>JAQMYG010000023.1:7533899-7555838 GCA_030014215.1 Clariallabes teugelsi | reverse complement strand
TCTTTTGATTGTGTAAAGCTGCTTTGCGACAATGACAATTGTTAAAAGCGCTATACAAATAAAATTTAATTTAATTTAATTGAGTACTAAGGAGAAACACATCAGCTCAGGGTTATGTTTGGTTAGTCTTGCATGCACAGAATCTAGAGAAACCAAGCCTAGTTGGGGTGACTCAATTATCCCTAATGGGAGGAGAGTGATATATCCATAGAAACCAAATTACATGAGTGCTCCTGCTTTGTTAATGTCTCAGTCCAGCATGCATGAGAACCTCTTAGAGGAAGAATTCATACATCAGGCTAATGGGCTTCCTAAGCATTAGGCGTGAATTTCCATTCATAAATCTGTGTGAAATATTGCTTTTATGAATTTAAAAGCAAGTCTTAATTAATATCGTGTACATAATTATAACCTAAACTCTATTCAAATAAATGATCATGTGAGAGATTTTTTATGTGATAATTTTTCATGCACGATGCATGTTTAGGTACAGTATGTTAACTTTGAAGGATGGCCTCATAAGTATGAGAACTGGAATGTACTGTGTAGTGTCTACTTAATTGTGAAATGTGACCTTCTTTGGAAGTGCAGCTTGGAAAATGGTACTCTTGGGTGATGTGATGTGTGAACGTAAAATGTGCAAGTCATGTTTGAGTTTACCGCTAACATATGACACAATAAATATCACAACAATTGAAGAAAATTCCATTAGTTTGAGTGAAAAACATGAACCACTCACTCACTCACTTATCATTCAATACCGCTTTATCCTGTATTCAGGGTCGCGGGGGGTGGAGCCTATCCCAGGAGACTTAGGGCACAAGGCGGGGTACAGCCTGGACAAGGTGCCAATCCATCGCAGGGCACACACACACACACACACACACTCATTCACACACTATGGGCAATTTTTTGGGAACGCCAGTTAGCCTAACCTGCATATCTTTGGACTGTGGGAAGAAACCGGAGTATTTATCATGATAACTATATCAGATTGTCTCACATCCAGCACAAATATACATTTTAAAGGGGACATTTAAATAAGAAGTTACATTAAACAAAATTTAAATCTGCATAGTAGCAAAGTTGCTGATTGGATGTTAGCCAATTATACCATAATCATTTTACAAATTGTATAAATAATGAAATAAACTTCAAATCTCATTGAAGTGAAATGAACCCATTCTCCCGCTTAACAGAACTAACGATTCTTGAAGATAAAGAGCGATTTTGTTGTGTGAAGTCTTGCAGATTTTAACTTTAACTACTTCTAATTGTTTGCTGCAAATACTCATAAAGTATAGTTATGAGGATATACCAAGAGATCCTATAATAACAGCATTCTAAGCCAACTGAATAGAGGAAGAGAATTAACTTAAACCTGTGTTATTCCGGAGGAGCGTTAGTAGAACCCACAGCAACTGTCTAAAAGCATGGGTGTGGACCTGTTGTGGTTCTCAAGGCTCTGCAGTAGCAGACACGGCAGTTTTCCTACGAACGATCAGGGAGGTTGATCCAAATGTGTTTTGACAATTTAGTTTAGATTATTCTGGACGAAATGACGCAGGAGCTTTTATCAGCATTCTGGATTTTATTCTTATGTCCTTTTGATCTTATTTATTTAAGATTTGTGAAATAATGGCACGTATTTTCAAAGAATATAGAATTACTAAGTATCTAAAATAAGAAGCATCTAAAAGAAGATAAGATTTTAAAATGGTCAAAAAATATGCAATATAGTACTCAGTCTGTGTTTGGTGTATGAGATGCTTATATAAACTTTACCCATAAGGTTTAAAAACTTGCCACTTTCATTTGACCCTTCAGCACATTCTGCATGGGAAGGAAGAAAATGAATCACTCCTTTTTTTCTGCTACCAGTCATTTCCTGTGACACACTCAGAGCTATACTGTAAGTCACACCTACTAAGTCTTAAGTCATACACTGTAAGCCATAGGTCATGCGCTAGTAGATCAATTGATGTAAAAACCTGGTCATTCAGTATATTCAGGTAGTCAGCTGACTTACTTTTTTGGGGAACAATAGATCTGACCAACTGAAGCAACCCCAGAACATAACTCTAGTCGTGATGGAAGCATCAATCCATTCGCTTGAAGACTTTGGAAGACTCCAACAATCCTTCTAGGTTTTAATAATGTGTTATACAGTTCTTAACCCAACTGTAATCATTTCAGCCATCACCTTAGTTTTTTTTTTTTCTTTGCTTGATGCAGGCCAGTATTTTGACCCTTCTGAACCAACTTTGTCACGACCACATGATATGTCTTCTCACTGCATCAGTTAGGGTTAAATAACTGAGACATGTTAATCACTGCAGTAATTATCTAGTGAAAGACTCATACCTATGTGTTTAATTAAATCTGGGTGGTGACTTTTTTTCGGCTGGATAATGTACACAGAGACACACACACACACACACACAGACACATTTACTATCCAGTCATCTCACAGTATTCCCTTCCCCAACGTTTCCTGTTTAAGCGAAAAGAATGTCCCTGCCTGTGCCACTCTTCCACTAATTGTGTAAACACATGTGTCTGTAAAATTGAGTCATACTGTCCAACTCCAGCCCAATACATCGAAACCCATCAAGAACCTTCTCAATATCTCCATGACCAAGCTTCGTAACCATGGTGTTTATCCGCTGTTGGTCTCTGTGATGCCAGATAATGCAGAAAAGGGCTGTGATGATTCCCTAGGAGGTTTAGTTGTAAATCCCCATGTTGGTAAATAGGGTAAGAGGTTACCCACAGGAAACACCATAAAAAATTAAATAAAAAAAAGCACAGAAACATCCTGTAAAATGATGGCAAACTAATATTGTAGAAGTCTTGGGTTGAAAACCGGACAGTCTTTATGATTACAGCAGCACTTCCCATTTTGAAAAATATATAGTGAGAGGTTAAAGGTTAAAGGTTGTGGTCGCAGCTAATCGGGTAGTGTTATGTGTGCTATGTGTTGCAAAAAACCTTCTGTACCGAGCGACATCATGTGTAGCGTATTTAATCTTTAGCGTTTTAAAACAGCATCTTTGTAAGCCATGCAGGGCGTCATCATTATATTGCTTTAATTGAATCTGAGAAGTGAAAGGCTCGTGTAAGGGTTCGGCTTTAAGAGCTTTTAAAGGAGGCGAGAGGAAAAGTGCATTTGTGGACGACTGCCAAGCAGGCAGAAAGACCACACCTGTTTGAAAATTCCAGAACAAGATCAGTCTGCTTAATACGCCGGATGCCTGTATCACGTTATGTCGATTTATTTTGATTTATTCATGTCTGTACCTGGTCACTTGTTGAATTTGAGACTTAAGCACCAAACTCGCATTAATATTACGACCAGGACAAAGTGCTTTTGTCAGACTGTAATGCTCGCTCTTCATATCGAGCCTGTGATGTAATAAAGTACTGTAGATGGAATGAGAATGCCAGGTTATTCACATCTGGAAGCTCATTGGACTTTGGTCAAAGGTCAGGACAGTTTATCTTGAACACTAGCCATAGTAGAGTCACACAAACCCACATCCTCTCTAAATTCTATTCGAAGGAAGTCAACTTCTTTAAATTTGTACACAAACTCCATCAGCAGCTCAACCAAGGGAAGTGTGTGTATACATGTGTGCCTATACAAAGGAGCACTTTTCCTTAACGATCTCTGTTCTACTTCTGCTTATCACGGCATACATCTTACATGAATTATTACCACGGAGGGTTAAAGCAAAGGCAGAAGTTGAATGCTGTTTTCATATAAGAACAACATGGTTATATTTGGATTTTGACTCAGTCAAGAGGGAAAACACCCACGTGTAGCGGTATATTACATTACCAGTACAGTATAATCAGTCGAAGATGTGGAGAGTAACTATTCTGTCCAAAAGAGGACAGGGAAAAAAATGCAAACAGGAGGGGGAAATATGTCATTATGCTTAAATTATACCCAACAAGGCAAAGGTCTATAGGGCTGGACCCATGAGTGCGAGGATACCGCCTGACTTTAACTCTGACTAACTTGAGACTGACTAACTTGAAAAAAAAAAAGAATAATAATAATAAGGCACCATTTCTAAAGTGAGCATGTCCTTAGTTGTAGGCAGGAAATTTGTCAGTATAGAATAGATGGTCTTAAACAAAACCCACCTTGTCTGTGGTATAATTAATAATACCGTAAGTACTTGTTTGTAGAACTTGAGTTAAGACGTAATGGTGTACTTCACGTCACAGAAGAAAAACCTAAAACCCATAAAACTCTGGTGTTAAAGAAAAAGGCAAGAGGAAAATTCCTTTTATCCCCCCTAGTAATGGCCCCTGTTTTCTGGCTAAAAAAAGTCTGCAAATCTCTCTCTTTCTCTCTCTCCCTCTCTCTCTCTCCCTCTCTCTCTCTCTCTCTCTCCGCCCCTCTCTCTCTCTTTTTCTCTCACTCTCTGCCTGCTTCACATCATCCCTTTCCACTGAGGTTGTGCTACACCCCATCTGTTTGTGTTTAAAGTCAGTAGAGTTACACTGTCTGCTCTTTTTCTTTTTCTTTTTTCCTTTTTAGGGAGCTTCTGTCATTTCTTTGGCTTTGACACTCTTTCTTTCTTCCTACACTTTATATATATATATATATACATATATATATATTCGTTCATTCTCCGCCACTTTTCCAGTGTCCTCATTCTTCAGAGTTAATAGTGCCTTGGGGGGGGGGGGGGGGTTATTTTATTAGTCTCTATTTTTCCACTCTTTGTTTATGTTGGGTATTCTCGCAACATGCCACACCCTGCTTTCTGTCTAGTGCTCTCTCTTTCTCCTTTTCCTTCTCCGTCTTTCTGCCTCCCTGATTGAACGTGTTCATGTATGCTTTTCTACTCTTTGAGAGATTCTTTTTTTTTTTTTTTAAACTTCTCCATGGCAGAGAGCCAGGCATCTGCTTTAAAAAAGTAATCAAGAATAGCAGCTGCATTTGGCATGAAATTTTTTTTTTTGTGTGCTCTCCCTACCCCCCCATGCCACACAAGGACCATTTATTGACTTTGAGGAAAGGGCCCCAACAATCACCAAGTTCTTGTGTTTTTAGTTACTCACTCAAATCCGCTATACTGTTTATCCTTGATCAAACGGAAAGGAAATGTTTTTACCCTCCTTTTTTCTTTTTTTTTATTGCACGCTCACTTTGCTTGGTCACAAATGCAGCAAGATCGAGGCGTCTTTAGTCTCCGTATTTATGCTCACAAATCTAGTTGGAAGAATGTTGCAGTTATAATCTGTACCCCTGGGTAAATCATTTACTTTGTGTTTTGTTTTGTAATTTCTGACATTTTCGACTGCATACCTGATGACTAACCAAAATTCATTGCGTTTACTGTGTAATATATGAACGTATTACAATAACATTATTAAATCCCCCCACTGTTTTATGAAGGAGCTGTTGAATATTAGAGACAAAGTTGTAGGTGTGATTGTTTTAGCCAATGCACACTCAAGATTGACGAAGGCAAAGTACAGTAAGGGCAATGTGTATAATGAATGTTTGATTAGCGTGATCTCCTATTGCATTTAAGAAGTGTATCAGCGAAATTTAAATCTGTTTAGACCTGTTGACTGCCAATTGAGCAAATGCAAGTAGCTAACTCAATGGTGAGCTTTTGTCCTTATGAGCAGCTTGGTCCTGATATAAACAGGACATTGTGTCTCCGATAAATGCGTGAAAGATACAGAATGTGCAGGGGAAAAGAAGCAGAGTAAATAAGGGTTGATGCATTGAGAGAGAGTGACAGAGAGAGAAAGAGAGAGAGTGGTTGATCGCATTGTCCAGCTGATCAGCATGCCAGGCACGCAGCACTTGCCCTGAGTGTGTCTCAGCGAGCTGTGGGCTGATGGCTGTCTGTGCCGTATGCCAGATACACAACACAATTAAGCTTCCATCCTTCATCCCTCCATCAATTTCCCCCGAACGCCTCTATACACCAGCCATCTAGACGTTGCACAGACCTTTTCGAACCTAAGGACCCAAAATCCAATTATCTCCTTAGATGACTGAAAGTTAGAGGTAGTATAAAGATGTTAACCTGTCTCCTGCCCTCTGCCTGTGCCTCGTTCTTGTTATTAAATATTGTTGTTCATGTGAAAATTGGGATTGGAGGATGGGAATGGATGGATGATATGAGAGAGAAAGAAGGAGACAAGAAAGAAAGGCCGGAAAGAGCTTCAGCGTCCGGGAAACTGTCAACTGTTAAGTGATAATCTCTTGTCTGAACATATGTGGGTAACTGTTTTTCCATACAGTACTCTGATGCAGTACTTTGAGGCTTTTACAGTGTGGATTGAAGATTGAAGAGAAAGGAGTGGCGGTGGTGAGGCGGGCTCCTTCATCTTCATATTAAATTGCTTTGCTTTTTTTATTTTTTCACACTTGCAGTTTAGACTGTATTTCTTGAGGAACCGAGGAATACGAGATGGGGGATGATCTTAACTTGTTTTTGTACTTTTCAAACGAGCCTTATAAAGCACGCGTCGGGTCGTGTTCTTAAATGTGTTCTTAAATGAAATATGCTTTCATTTACTAGGCCGAGTGATTTTCGGCGTTAAGGTATTTTTCTAGTTTTTCTCAGGTCTGGACATGGTTGCCATGGTTACAGCACCTAGTGCAAGTGCCAAACCTCTGTAAACAGACTGAGATGCTGGAAATGTGGTTAAATTTCTATTTTTTTCCCTTTCTCACTTTCCTTTTTTTCCTCTCACCATTAACACACACACACACACACACACACACACACACACACACACACACACACACACACACAGCCCCTGCTTTTTCTAACATGTCAGATAAATATATATCAACCAAAAATAACATTTTGTTTGTCTTTGTTTTATACTGGGAGGGAAAGTAAAAGAAATAAGGAAGTGGTAATGTGAATGCTTGCAAATATGCACACTCACTTGACTTGTGCTTGTGTGTAAATAAAATCACTCATAAAATGCCACCTGGTGGTCATAGTGGAGTACTACACTCTCCAAACTGTTGACTCTTTCTATGAACTCAAATGCTTGTGAAAGAGCCACACATGATTTCATCAGGTATACTTAAGTTATATGTGATTAGGCAGATGTGTTACTTTTTATTAATTTATATATAAATGTATAACTTTCTGTAGCTACTTTGTCAAATATATTTCAATTTGGTTGACGTGAAACATATATGACATTGGAGCAAAATTTTTAAAATAAAAAAATTGGTGACATTTGAGGAAACTAGACCTTATAGAGACATTATAGAGCCTGAAAAACATTATATAATAGTTGATCATTTCAGACTGAAGTGCTGACGCACGACTTTCATGGAAATGGAAACACCCCCACTCAAAAATTCAATCGTAGAACATAACCACTAAAATGTTCTGGGTAAAAAAAAAAGAAAGAAATCACTATTATTGACCTGCTTTCTTTCCCTCCTGTAGGTGTCTACATCCTGATTGCTGTTGGTGCTGTGATGATGTTTGTTGGGTTCCTCGGTTGCTATGGCGCCATCCAGGAGTCTCAGTGCTTGCTGGGAACTGTGAGTCACTCATTATCCAGTCAGTTCATTTGTCATCGTCCTCACTCGGAGAGATCAAACTGCTTTCACACTTTACTGCTTAGTTTTTCACTTTTTCCTTTTAAAAATAAATAAATAAATAAATAAATAAATAAAATAAATATATAACAAATATAATATATAATAAATATAGATATATATTGCAGTTAGTTAGAACATTACTAAAATTACTTCAACAAGGGTCATGATCTGGACGCAAGGTGGGGGAATTCACCATGGCACACTGGTATTTACATTTCGGGTAGCAAATTCATAGCGTTTTTTCCATAAAACATCCCCTACAGATATACATTTTTAAATTGTACATCACTACAAAGTGATGTACACGATGTTTTATTAAACGGCTAACTGCATTAAACTCCCTAAATTGTATTTTTAAACTGTCTGGTTTTCACATAAATACATTTTTAGTTAATATATGATCTTTAACTTCATGCCACTACTGGCTGATGGTCATAAAAAGACAATCTTTAAATGGTCAGATATAACAGCACCGCCGTCATGTGCCTGTTTTTAAAATGCACATTATACAAAATGCTGCCTTCCAAAACCAACATTCAAACCCTGGAACCCTGAAGTTGACAGAGCTGATATTCTAAAGCGGAATAAGTGGAAATATAAAAAAGGAAACGTACGAGACATACAGGACTGTCCATCACATCCATAGTTTAATGTCCTTATATTTTGGCTACATAGTCTCCTAAGAATTTGGAAATACTTTCTCCCATATTCATTTTTATTAATGCCAGGGTGTGTGTTGGTGGAGCAAAATAGCTGGTTAAATAAACAAACAAATCATCTTCTGTTGATATAAATGAAGTTTGTGGAACCCTTGTATAAAAGCAATATCACACTCAAGGTCATGATGTTGTGCTGGATATCAGCACGGCTGTGATATCTTTAGTACTCCGTGCCTATGATCGCATCACATCTATTTGGATAGGCAGCACAATTGCACTCCCTCTTGTATGATATTGCTTAAGAAACTTAAAAAAAAAAAAAACGGAAACTGTGCGTGTTAAAAAATCTAACCTGTTTGTATACCACATTATATAGTGCACATCAGCTGTAGCCTGATTTGGTCGGATTTAACATACAGTATAGAGTGACTTTCCACAAATTTTTGAAATCAAATGTAATTTTTTCTTTTAATACATTCTGCGATGCTATTTTTTTACATTTATGTAATAGTTACCACACAGTGGTGGACAAATGTAATTTTACTTGATCCTCCAGTAAACCAGTATCTAAGGAACCTGCACCTGAATGTACAGTAGAGTGCAAAGACTGCACTGTAAGATATCAGAATAATTTCATATTTAATTTGTAAGTAAAGTAATTAACATGTTAGAAGAAAATGCTAATAATATATCTGCTTTTTCAGTGAGGTTACTAATAGAGCTACTGGGCTAGCCAGTAAATTTTTTCACAATAACATACTGTAACTTTTGTGCATAGTAATAATCCAGTTATGTTGATACTTCTTTTATGACCATATTAAAAATGCAAATGTGAAACGGTATGAACGCAGTATATTCTTCATGGTTACTTATCATGAATAACATTTTAGCTGTTGGAGCTTTAAGCGCAGGTAGGGTGATGTATGTGAAAATGTAGACAATACGTTATCACTTTGATTTCTCTCCTTCCCAGTTCTTCGCCTGCCTGGTTATCCTGTTTGCCTGTGAGGTTGCTGCTGGTATCTTGGGATTTATCCACAAAGACAAGGTGATTGGAAATTGTGATAATGTATATACCTTATGCATTTCCCATGAACATGTTGGTTCCACGCACTAGTTGTAATCTAAATCCATGCCTCCTTTACTTTACATGCACAGTTTGCAGATTTCCAGTAAGTTTGATACATTATCATTCTTTACTTCTTTGCAGGTTTATAAAGAAATGACCAGCTTCTATGACACTGTGCATGGACGAGCCATGACGTTCCAGGGTGAGAGGAAAGAGGCTGCGGCTGCCGTCCTGAAGGTCTTCCACGAGACTGTGAGTTCACCTAACGTCACATCTTACATATGCATGTAAGAACTCAAAGAAAAATAAACATTTTTACTGATTAGGAGATTATAACAGAAGTTTGGTGTTACAGGGGTTTGTAATTATACAAAAAATAAATAAACAAGCAAACAAATATATTTCATGATATTTTATATTGTGGATTAATTTAGCATGAAGTGGGGACTATACTGTATGTCCATATCCTCCAGCCTTTTGCAATTTTGTTTAAAAGGCTGTTTATTACTTCAAATCAATCAAGAAACAATGGATTTGTCATATACCCCTTTTTGCACTTACTTATGCTTCATTTGATAAAAAGAAAAGAAAAGAAAACTGCAGCACTCCTATCAGTATTCCATAAATATAACTCTCAAAAGTGCGTGCATCCTTGCACATTTGCATACAAATACACACACACACACACACACACACACACACACACACACACACACACACACGATTTTTATTAATACATACTGTAAGTAAAATATTAAGTCATGTGACATGTACTTGCCTGTCCTTACGTATATAGCTTAAGTGGTTATTTTTGCACCAAACGCAATTTGACATATTGACCTTATGTAATATAAAATTTCTTTGCCTTTTAGCTGCAATGCTGTGGCAAGAATGGCTTCGAGGGAACTTTAAGTAGCCTTATGCCAAAAGATGATCTGTGCCCAAAATCAGAAGGGAAGTGGATCCAAGAGGTAAACCCTGTCTATACGCATAACATTTTCTCATTAGGCTTTTACTTAAAATGATCACTCTGAAAGTCTCTCAACTAGTTTAGTTTGTGTTGTAGTTTTCATGGAAAATGTGAAAAATATAAAGATGTGTTTGGCTTCTAGTTTACCTCAGAATCACAAGAAATGTGTAATTATTTTAACGTCTATTGTTTGAAAAATTATACACATTTTTTAGGTAAAACAATTTGTAAGCCATGAAAAATAATCCCAAAATGAACGTTTTATACACGTTACCAGGCAAAAGATTGGATACACCTTCAAATTCCATGATTTTTTCCAGATTTTTCTTTCTTTCTTTCTACACTGTAAAACAATGTTGAAGGTGTCCAAAATATGCAATAATCTCATTGTAAAAGCTGATATTGCGATGTGTCTGCTACTTATGCTCGGTAAAGCCTTCATAGTGGCTTTAATCTGAGCTGCTGTCTGTTGATTGGTGAATTCAAGCTGTCCTTCAAGCTGTTCTAAAACAGCTGTCCTTCTTGTCTTAAAATAACAACTGACTGTTGTTGTTGCTGTTACAGTACATAATCACATAAAGCCATGTGTATTTCATTGTTTACCAAAAAAAATCCAGTCTTGTTTTAGATTATACGAAATAAATCCAAACTTTTGACTGGTACTGTATATGCATACAGCGGGTATAGAAAAGAACCCCCCGCCCCCCTTAAAATAATCATATTTTGTTTATTTTGTTTATTTGCAGCCTGGAATTAAGACAGACAGTTTCCCTAAAGTTTTTGTTTCATCCAGCTATATTTATTTAGTGCAACTTTTAGCATCCAAGTGAAAGATATATCCACCAACAGGTCAGAGAAAAAACACAGAATCAGTGATTTGGAAAAGGATCACCTCCTCCTAAAAAATGACTTGTAAACTCAATCAGGTGAAGCTAATCACCAAACACTTTAAGTCATGTCATGCATAAATATGTTCAAACAACTACAAAAAATTAACTTTCAATATCTGCATCTTTCAATTTACTTTGTACCTTTACAGTTCCCAAAGGTTCCCAAACGATGTATATATTCCAAAGATTACGGAAAAATCTTTTCAATAAATTCAACATGAGCTCAATGCATCTTAAATTTCTGATCACATACACTGGATTATGTCTAACCAAACCACTATATTGTTTCTCAGGGCTGTCATTCCAAAATTAAGGAGCTCTTCAGCGAAAAGGTCTACCTGATTGGTATTGCTGCCTTGGTTGTTGCTATCATTCTGGTGAGTATTCATTAGAGATCAGCAACCTTTGTAATGCAAAAATGGTACAATTGCTGCTCAATTGTAATCACACAGTATAAACCCAGATTACGAGAGAAAGAGGGAGAGGGCTTCGGAGTGGGAGAAAAGAAAGGCGATAACCCCAAAATCGAAATTATGCCATGACGCCACAGTGATCTGCACTCATTTCCAGTGCTTCTTGGGTGGGAGGGATGGCGTACTCAGCACAGGTTATTTGTGGGCAACTACTCTATGAGGTCATGTATGTTGAAGAGAGCAGAAAGCTCTTTCGTCCCGGTGTAATGCCCTGCCCGGTGAGGCAGCAGTGGGGAAAAGATGTGACTGGCTGTCTTCATGTTTCTCAGAAGAGCCTATTACCTTGTACCCTCCACAGCCGGTAGCTGTTCTATAATAATGAAAAACTGGCTGATGTGTTATACATGTAAAATCTGATTTGATGATTTGCCTAGATCTTGTTTAAGCATTAATTTAATTTACCTACAAGGAACATTTTACCATTTTAATCCTTATTATCTAATTGTCTATCCGATTTTACCTTTGTGAGCCTTTGTGAATGAATTTTCTCTTATTTTTATTTGCTCTTTTTTTTCCTTTTTTTTTTTTTTTTTAAAGATCTTCGAGATGATCTTCAGCATGGTGCTCTGCTGCGGAATTCGAAACAGCCCTGTATACTGAAAGGAGATTAGCTGAAGCAGGCTGTGTGTTTGTGTGTGGCATCTGGAGATACCAGTCAATGAAATTGAAGGAAAACTTACTCTTCTGATTAATTTTTGTACCTACCCTAATTTCCTAATGTAGTCATTTTGTCTTAGGGAACAAATGATTTTATTCTCTGGTTTGTTTTGTTAATATGATACTCTTGATTGTCACTGTCTGCAGTTGTGTATGCTGCATGCTCATTGTTGAGGCAACATTGACCATGTAGACAATGGCAGACTAGGACAGAATTATTAGATGCTTACACACATATACAACTTAAACAACAAATTGAATATGTAAAACACATTGGCCAATTCCGTTCTGTTTTTTTTTTTGTTTTGTTTTTTGTAGTAGTAGTGTTAATAGTAAGGATATCACTATTGCTATTGGGTTCTTATATTCTTTTATTATGTATGTAAGTCTTTATTTGTTTCTTTGGTATGTAAAAGAAACTGTATATATTTGCAGCCTTTTGGCTTTCCGGCATGGATATTGTAATTGAATAGCCCTATGGACCTTCTTTTCTGAATGTGCTCATACGTTTTCTCAAAAAGTCAACCACTAAGAAACAGTATTAGTGAAAAGAAAGAAGGTCAGACCTTAAAACGTGAATATTAAAGTAAAATTCTTGTACCTTGGTGTAACCTAAGTATGTAATGCCGTATAGCCTTGGCTTCCCTTGTGCCATATGCTTTGGGCCAGCCAACTGCCAGAAACATAGATGTTACAAGCATGATCATGCTTTCAAATCCTAGCAAGTCTTTAGAAATAAAATAAAATGTCTTCTAATGCTATTGCTGTGACTAATGCTTGCCCGCATGTTCTTCCCTGAGGGAGGTTGGAAACCAGCAGAATTGTTCGCATAGCTTTGCTGGTGATCCTTTGACCTCTGACCCCAGGCCACCCTCACACTCTGACTAACCCAAGCCAAAGCTCTTATATGCACCTCCCAGCCTTATTGACCGAATGCCCTATCCTTTAGAAGTTGAGACTGCATTATTTAGTATGTCCTGTTGATTCCTAGAGGAACTTATATATTGTACACTATATTCTGTATCCATTTGATGGAATGCTGTGCTTTAAGAAAAAAAAGATAAAAGATTTTAGTATTATTTTAATTACTACATGCTGGCAGTTTCTTAACATAACAATCACAATATCATAGTCTACTTCAGTGTACTGTAAGGCTCTGGTGTGCGAGTGTGTGTTCGTGGAAAAATCTAGTTTTAAGGAGTCAACCTCACTGCCACTGCCAATAACAACCTTTACTGTACTTCCTCTTCCCACCACAAGGTGTCGCCCAGGTAACACATTTCATTATCCATCATCCACTATCCATTATCTCTGGTTAATTCCTTTAATATCACTTGAAGAACTACACTTACAAATATTCACTACGTAAAATGAGTCCATACCTATTTTAAGTCATCACATACACGCACACACACTATTTACATTTCCTTCATACAAGCTGTAATTGTCACTTAATGCCTATGCTAATATGCTGATCAAATGTCTTATAATATGTACAGCTATATATTATTATACTAACGACAATGTAAATGCATTGTGATATCTTTTTTCTGGTACTTTAAATAAAGGACAGAGATTACAGTGAAAGCCATTGTGAAGGCATTTGCAATCCTTGCAGGCCAACAGAAGGAGACAGACATCAGCTTGATAATAACAGATAGGAATTACATGAAGGAAAATGATGGAATTTGTACTTATGAGCTGTCATTGGAACAATTTTGCTTTTAGTTTTCTAGTTAATTTTCATGGCAATTCTCACTCAAATTCCTGTCCTGGTTCACCTGGTTTATATAGTTTTTGGTTCTTTTTTGTTGCCCGAATACTTGGGGATTAAATGTATTTTACAAATAAAATGTCTGTCATGTATTCTTTGTTTCAACTGCAAATCACAGCCTACCAGATAGCCACTACTACACTCTATAGCCACACATATATAGACCCCCAACCATGACATTCATATGTGCTTACTGAATATTCTAATTCAAAGCTGATACTCCCCTTTTTTGGTACTAACAGCCTAAACTGTTTTGCGAAGCGTTTCTATTAGATTTGTATGTTGGGTACTCATTGCTTGGCACACAGTCAACATTTCAGCCCAAAAGTATTCAGTATGGTCAAGGTCCAGGGCTCTGTGCAGAACACATGAGTTTTTTTTTTTGGTTTGTTTGTTTCCATTTCATGTGGAAACAGGTTTGGGCATCTCCGTTAAAGTGAAGAGAAATCATAATTGTATAGAAGACAAAAACAGTCTGAACAAATGTGCCTTTTAGCTTTGTGGCAATATATACTGGTGTGATGGTAAGGGGTTCAAATTCTTTGGCCATGTATGTATAATATGCTGGATTTATCATAGAAAAAGATTAAAATTGAACAATGTAGATCATTTAGGATGAAATAGGCTATCATTTGGATTTATGGACTTAATTTAATTATTAGATTTTAGCCCTAAGCATTTGTTTATGTGGTCAGGTGAAAGCATGGCTAATTTACTTGATGTATTTGAATATACATTGTTTTTATTTTTTAATATGCACTTTTTAAAAATTCCAGATACTGGATTTTAAAGGGCTTTGTCATTAAGCACCCCCCCCCCCCCTTCCTTTAAAGCTATAAGCATTACCCTAAAGTGAACTTTAAAGAAGAATTCTTCTAAAAAAATAAAAAAAAAAAACTCAGGATTGTGAATCACAGGGGGCTTTTGTAAGAAACAGTGGACACTGACCAACATAGTGACTTGTCACATTTATGGGCTGGGTGTTTCTGACTGAACAGTCAAGTACAGGGCTTTACTGAGCTGCCTTTTTTATTTAAGGAACAAAGGCTTCTTAGTTCTTCTTTCAAACAGAGCGAATTGAAATGGAATAAAAACAGATTCAAATAAATCTGATTTAATATAAGGCTACACAAAGTGTACAAATGCTTAAGAATAGTGGAAAAGCTTCACATTGAGTCACACCATCTATTTAGGGAAATACTACCTTCCAACTTTCGATTTTACCAAACATCTCTGGTAACCCCCTGGGTTTTTTAACTCCACATAGTGATGGGTCTCTGCCTGGTTTCATTCCTCTTTCTGGAGAACTACATGCTCTCCCACACACTTATCATCTTCTGAGATTTATAATGAGGAGAATGGGGGGATGATGTAATGTACTTTTGAGTGGGTATAGCTGCGTTTCTCTTATTTTTACCCTGTTGAAATGGGAACCACCTTAGAAACAGAGAAAAGAGAAACTAAACAGAGATATTAGAGAGAAAATAACCAAAGAACTGAGAGAAAATATATTTCAGTAGGTTCATGAATAATTCAAGCTTTTCAACTTCACAAATAAGTTCTATGTGGAAATCTTTCATATTCATTCTTTTGTAAAGTTTTATGTATAACCTTTAACTATCCGAAAATTTATAAATTATTTAAGAGCCTTCTTTTTCTTGACGCATACACAACACAATTCCCAATGTTGAAATTATTCCTACAATACTTAGAAAAAAAAAGAGTTAGGTCAACATTGGAGGGTTTTTAACCATTTTTGTTCAATTTATATTTAGTTTCGGTTTTCTTTGTTTATAAGATGGCTCCCTTACTGACCAAATGAAAAGAGTAGAAAATAATACAACATTGAAAAAAGTCAAGATGGAGGTATCCATTTATCCATTTACGAACCTCTGTAGTAACTGGGAACCATGAAGGCCAAAGTTAGTTACCATTGCATTTATTCCCATTTTATGACCATGGTGGGACATCCAGCCAACATTCACACACGCATTCACCCACTATGGGCAATTTGAGAAAGCCAGTTAGCCTAATCTGTTTCTTTGGACAGTGGGAGGAAACCAGAGTACCTGGAGGAAACCCACCAAGGAATGGGAGAACATGTAAACTGCATGCACACAGATCTCAAGGCTGGACTCAAACCCAGACCCTGTGAGGCAACAGTGCTAAAAGGTTGTACTTTAAACTTTAAAGTAAAAAAGGTTCACCAAAAATATAAAATAAAATGCTCAAAGGGTTTTGCATAAGTGCCAAAGGTTTTGTGCCAAGTGCATTAATGATACAATTTGGATTGTTCGGATACCCTGTTTCTGTTGTTATCTTTTCCTCTTGCATAATCATGATTATAGACTGGGGAGGAAGATTTGCACTCAAATCCATCCATCCATCCATCCATATCATTAACTCCCTGTCCAGCCATGCATTACTACCACCCCGCCTCTATCCCGGGGGAGTGCTGCTGGGGGTTACAAAGAACAGGGTTGCCAGATTTCCTCAGTTTCACACAAGTTTGAATGAGGTTAACTACATTGTCCTGAAAAATAGACTCGTTGTGTTTCGCATAACTTGACGTTGCTGTAGGGCGGAACTGTGTGAAGTAACTTGGGGTGGGGTTTAATGCGCGCTTCGTAGGGTAAAACAAAGCAATCCGGCAACCTGGAGAGGAGAAAACGGAGGCGACGCTTTGGAGCTAGTCAGGTGAATTACCAGTGTAGCCGAGAATCTATCGCTACTTTGTTTGCGTGGTTTGTTTAATCTTAAAACATTGTTTCTTTTACTGATACTTTTGTTTGTTTGTTTTTGGAAGGTTGATTTCTTTTGGTATTTAAACAGCTTTTTTGGACTCGTTGTGACTGTTGGATTGGACAGTTTCGGGATGAGCACCAGTGAGGGTCTGTTCTTCTCGGCTTTGCAGCCTCACACAGCCGTGAGCACGTACGCCGTACCGAATGACCGCGAGCTCACCGTGGACCGACAAGCGAAGGAGAAGCGCGTGCAGCAGCAGGTCCAGCAGCGGCTCGCGGAAAAAACGTCCTCAGGTAAGTCTATAACCTGCACGAGACAACTTTGTCTCATTAATGACAACACATTTTTAAATTTATTTTGCATGAACAAAATAAAGCTACGTGGAACTTTATCAAAATGTCATAAACTTTATACACTTTGGAGATTCCAGATGGAGTTTTTTTTATTTTTTTTTTTTCAATGTGTGATTTTATGCTGTATATATAAAAACCTGAAATGTTACATTAAAGGTTCATTTCGGGATGTTTATGTCGGTTTTTTTGGAGGTGCGCTCAAGGACTTAAGTAGGCACAGTGCGTGTGATGTCATGTAAACAATGTGATCACTTGTGCAAAAGAATTATTCATGTGCGAAAATATGAACACATCTGAAAAATCAATAAAAAAAAAAACATTTGACCAACAGGTTTGCAGCATAACTGAAACAAATTAATCATGCATAGGCTTAAGGGTTGGGCACTGTCGCCTTGCACCTCTAGGGTCCAGGTTCGATTCTGGCCTCAGGTCTGTGTGCATGGAGTTTGCATGTTCTTCCCGTGCTTGGTGGGTTTCCTCCGGGTGCTCCGGTTTCCTCCCACAGTCCAAAGACATGCAATTTAGGCTAATTGGTGTTTCCAAATTGCCTGTGATGTGAGCATGTATGTGAGTGAGTGTATGTGTGCCCTGCGATGGATTCGCACCGCGTCCAGGGTGTACCAGACCTTGTGACCTAAGTTTAATGAGACAGATTTCAGGCCCCACATGACCCTGTGTACAGGGTAAAGCGGTATAGACTATGAGTGAGTGAATGAGTGACTGAATTCAATGCATAAAAATAACTTTCAAATAAAGCAAATCATATGGATAATATTTGAAAATAAAAACACATGTTTGAACGGTGTCTAAAAACCACATTACAGATTAACTGGGTATCTAATCCTATGCAAAGTTCATATAACCATTCTGCAAGTGTGGAAAGACCATTCTGTAAGAAAGAATGTATTCTGGAAGACCATTCACCGAAATGCCTCTCCGTCATGCAGAGAAAGTTGTGCTTCTGTGAAAGTTGTGTAGTTTCTTTTCCTTTTATCATTCCACTGCAAATTATTCTACCTACCATAAACACAAAGCTTTAGTTTGTACACATTGTTTACTATAACACAGCAAACAGATATAAGGTTAACTGTGTAACTTTACTGTCTGTTAAGTAACCTAGCCGGAGGGGATGGCAGATTTGTTATTACACACAGGTCGAGTCTCTACCCATTTCTGAATACACCCAAAATAATTTACTATGTCTGTAGCCTTCAGTGTTTTGTATAATGGGGGAAAGGTTTCCTGTTCAAACATTGGGAAAAAGGCAGCAGGCACAAAAGATAATGTTGAAAAACTCCTGTCTGTTCCTCCAAACAGACAGTTGAGATCTGCTTGATTTTTAAACTAGCATTGATTAAAAAAACAGACGTTGTTTGGAGCAAAAAAAAAGGTAAATCATAAATCAAGCTAACTTCCCTTGTAGTTTGACTACATTTCCCCGGATATTGTGGTCCATTTTGTTGTTTGCATACTCAGCAGACATGACAGTTTTAAAACGGTCCGGTTATTAAAACCTGATCAGGAATCTTCACAGGGCTCTTTTTTCAGTCTGGGTTCCTACAGTACCCAGCAAACATTGGTCCGATGGCGGCATCGTGTCCCCGGCCAAAAACTGTCGCATTAGGACGGCATTAATTGGTAAAAATATGTGACCATTCCCTAAAAATGCATTCAGAGATGTTTGTACACATCTACAGTTGTGTGGGGCTGCATGTATAGCTGTTACTCTGACTTTTAGCTAAATGTTGTTCAATATATAACCTCCGAGCAAAAATTTGGACGGTTGATGACCGTTTATGACAGCTGTTGTGAATCAGATAACATCAAACACGTCCGTTCAACTTTTATTTTGGAACTGTTTTTCAACCATGACGGGACGGGACGGGACGTGTCGGAGGGACGTTGTTTCAATGGTCATCAGCTGCCCAAATGTTTGCTGGGCTATTATCAGGAACTCAGTATACCCCTGCTGATAGTCATGTGAAAAGCTTGAAAGATGGTTTTTGGGGTTTCCCCTTCCTTATGATTATGCGTTGTGGAGCCACAGTGTTTTGGATAATGCTGGACTTCCAGTCAACAGACTATGATTATGGAAAATGCTGTGGGAAAATTGTCATCATGTTTTACGTAGATCTTTTGTATATCTCAGTGTGGCTTTAATATAAAAGCCACGAAGCGTCAACAAAAGGCAACTTTTGCATTTACTTTTTACGTCAGAAGCCCTGTACAGTATATGAAGGAGAATGGTGTTGCACTGTAATCTATTGTTCACAATCAATTAAAGTGTGCATGCAGATATGTTTTCAAAGACTTCGGCATGATTTCAAAGTAGTCATCAGCGGATGAATAATAGCTTTTATGTGCAGGATTAGAAAGTAAAAAAGACATTAAAAGTGATAAAAAGTTATAATGGTTTATTGGCGAAGCAGGCAGATTTCTAAACTGGGTCACACCAGACTATTGAGTATTGGTGGTATTCAGTCAGAGAGAGAGAGAGAGAATGTGTGTCTGTGTCTGTGTGTGTGTGTGTGTGTGTGTGTGTGTGTGTGTGTGTGTGTGTGTGTGTGTGCACGCACTCGCAGGTATCACTTACCTCTTCTTGGCTCAAGCCAGGTATGGAAATTAGGTCATGTGTCGTTCCTGAGCCGTTAATGAAGCTCTAGTATTAACATTATCATGTTTACACCTACTGTACTACTGTGAAAGACAAAACCTGCTGCTAAGCTTTTGCAAAAGTTTTACATTTATATAAGCAGATACATTGATCATTAGACATAAACTTGCATATGCAGTTACTCTTCATCGTAGAGAATGGTTTAAACGACTACTAATTTTTTTTAAACTAATGTCTATCCAGTGTATCTGCGGTAAATGCGTAATTTTCCCAGACAAGAATTTTGACTCATTTCCCTGTGCAGAGGAAGGAACAGCAAACTCCTGGCTGGAAATTCCTTTGTAATGAAAGTCTATGGGAAGTTTGGGCTGTTCTAAATCTGTAAAATCATTTTAAAGGGTATGTGCCCAACTCTGCTCATGTGACTATGTGCGTGGAGGACCATAAGGTTGTTTTCCTTCTGATGTTGTTTTCTTTCCTGTGTGCGTGTGTGCTTGAATTCTCGCCAGTTAAGCAGCTTTTAGGTTTATTATCTCGACAAGATAGTGATTCCCAATTCCCAAAAGACAGAGAATTACAGATAGCAAAAAAGATGCAATCGATTTTTTAAAAATGCTTCTCATAGCATCTGCCATTAATTAATGTTTGTTTTTAAGTGATCTGAAGTTTTTAGATGTGATCAGATTCTGCAGGAATTTCTATATGAGAGACATCATCACATAATCTGGTTCAAACATGCTGCAAAATTCCGATCATCCCGCTATGCGTTTCCTAAAACACAATTTTTTGGAGGTAGACCAATTTTTTGATGGACCAGATGTGGTGAATTATTCAGTATTTTTAAAATATATATATGTGCATATACATATATGGGCCAAATGATGCATTTACCTGAATGAATTTAAGAGTCACTGAAAGGCCTTGTTAAGTTTAACTCCAGTAAAGGCACACAAGGGTGCCTAAAAAGTGATCTCAGAGTATCTGCTTCATGTTTCAGACTGAAGGAGGTCATGATTTATTTCCTAATGGGCCTGTGAACCAAAGACCTATCCAAGCACTACCAGGCTACAGCAATGGCCTCCAAACCAGCCAGCTTATCTTCTCATGTGTGGTTACAGCCCCAGTGAGCTACTCCTCTCCAATGCAATGTCTCCCATTGCATGGAGTGCTGCCTGTAGGATTTCTATATGCATTATGCCTGCATTTAAAGCAATTATCTTACCTGCCTGCAACAACTGTGACCCATGTTAGGGATAAAACCTTCTTAGCATTGCTGACTTTGGAAACCAGTGTGGCAGCTTTTTTTGAATTCTGCATGCCATGTGGATTTACATGTAGGGCTTTTTCAACCAGAGAGGCCAGTGAGACCTAGGTCTCAAACATAAATCTAATGAAAATATCAATTGAAAAAAAAAACTAAAAAAATAAGTTAATTGCTCTTAAAGAAGCTTTGTTAACTATTCACTATGTCCTTTTATCTATGCACGCTAAAGATTAAAACTGTTTGTTTTTTCAGGATAGTGTAGGAACCATGCTGATACAGTATTTTGTGAAAGAAATTATTAGTAATTGGGATTATTACATTAGATGATTACGTTAAACCACATAAATATTTGAATCTCATGCATAAGTTTTTGAACTGTGGTGTTCATGGCAGTTTTTGCTTAAGCGGTTGTAATAAAAGCATTTACATTAACAATACATTTAGAAGGATAGTAAAAAAATTAACATATCCAAAATTTGCATTGTCATTAATTCAGTCCATTTTTGTCAACATATTTTTTTTTATTTATGTAGAGCTTCAGCTTTACAAAAGCATTAATATAGATTTAAATTTAGTTCCCTAATGAGCAAGCCAGATGCAGCAGTTAAAAGGAAAAACCTGTTAGACAAAGTAAGGAAAAAACCTTGAGAGGAACCAGACTTAAATAGGGAACTCATCTTTTTCTGGGTGTCAAGGGATTGTTCAGTTATGAATCATTGCACATCCACAGCTGTAAAAAAAAAAAAAAAAAAAAAAAAGAGATGCAAACTGTAAGATTTTGAACACCTTAATAAAATGGGAATGGTTGGTGATATTAACTTCCTGTTTGTGGCACATTAGTATATGTGAGGGGGAAAAC
>JAQMYG010000023.1:7485056-7528631 GCA_030014215.1 Clariallabes teugelsi | reverse complement strand
AGAATGTAGAAAATAAATCACTAAACAAAAACAAAGAAATTTGCAAGTGACCCCAAACTTTTGAACGGTAGTGTACAGTATATTTACCAGTAACATATGCATATGTATTGATTATATACAGGATAATTAATAATCTAACATTCAGCATAATTGATATTACAGTGATTAACACTTTTTGAAGTTAGTGATTTGTTCTGAATAAAGTAAAAATGGTATTATATTTATCATCTCCCTGTGTAGTTCAAATACACTCAGCAGCCACTTTAACAGGAGCACCTTGATGATGAATGAAATCAGAGGAGATTGTCTAGACAGATTCAAGCTGATAGGAATTCTACAGTAACACAGAAACTTTTTATAAATGTGGTATCCAGAAAAGCATGTTACAAAACATAATAATCCAAACCTTGAGATGGGATATAATAGCATTTGGGCAGATGGGATAATAATAGCAAAAACACTTTGGGTTCCACTTGTGACAGCCAAGAATAGGAATGTGAGGCAGGCCTACTGGACTTTTTCCAGTCTTCAGCTAACTAGTTTCAAGCTAGTTTCAAGCTCCTTAGCTGTCACACAATGTCCTTTTTTGTTCAAACCTATCAATATAAATGATGGAATGAAATTTCACATTTTTGTGCTGCAGCTCTTTCTTTTCTTAAATTTTCATTAATTTCATTACATTGAGATTGTACGACAGATTGTTATTTTTAATTATTCTTTTATTTTAAATAGGAATTAGAAAAAGGTTGACATAACCATCCTTCTTATTTAATTATGTCATGCATTGCATAGAAATATATACATAAAGACAAGCAGGACAAGAGCAAGAAAAAAAAAATTAGGGGGCAAAAAAAATTATTGTAATTATTGTAGTCTTATTTGAATACTAAAAAAAGAACTGGCTTATTTTATTGGCTTTGAATCAGAGTAACTTTTGACAGCCTGACTTTTATAATCTACAACTGTTATACAAATTTAAATACCTTGACATAGAAATAAGTGTTTGACAAAATTTGACAAATTGACAAAGGTGGTGATCCTCCATTTGAGGGATGTGTTGGACAAAAATTCCAATTCATGGAGACACCACCTCAAAACGTTCAGGATTTGCTGCTACAGTAGCATCTTGCTCAATTCAATTCAATTCAATTTTATTTATATAGCGCTTTTAACAGTGGTCATTGTCTCAAAGCAGCTTCACAAAAATGAAAAGAAAATTTGAAAAGAAAATTTACGGAATTGTGTATGTGTGAGAAAAATGTGTCTAGATAATAACGAGATTATCCCTGATGAGCAAGCCAAGGGTGAAGGCGACAATGGCAAGGAAAAACTTCCTGAGATGGCAATAGGAAGAAATCTTGAGAGGAACCAGACTCAACAGGGAACCCAACCTCATTTGGGTGTGGGTGTATCTTGTTGCCAGATACAATAGCACATCTTTAGAGGTTTTGCGCGGACCTACACAATATTAGGCAGATGATTTTAACATAATGGGTGGTAGGTGTTTATTCTCTTGTCTGTAATATGAGTTTTTTTTGCATTAACAGGTCTGTTCTCCAAACACTTCACTAAAATCTCTTTTGCTTTCTGTGGGGTGTTACCTCTGGCATGATGTGCATAGTTAAAGAATGTGGTCATTGTATTAACTCCCAACAGCAGAAAGGGATGTAGAGACCATTGGATGACAACTGAAATTCTAAACCTGTTTATTTTTGAAATATTTCTTATTCTGTGTCCTTTTGGGTCATGTGTAGAAAAACAAAAGCAAAAGTGGAATGTAGTAAGTAAAGTAAGTTCTGTATTATTTATTTAATTTCTTTTATTGTCCCATTTTAGAATGTAGTGGAATATCTATGAAGAGGTACAACAGCCAGGGGACTGGAATTAACTCAAAGACACTTTTGTACAGTGGCAGCAGAATACCAGTAAGTTTTGCACCCCATCAATACTGAGAGCTCTTTTGCTTTCTGAATTATACTACTGATAAAGTATATTAACCCATTTATGCATGATTCCCAAACAGTTTTAGTTGTTTACTTGTTCACAGATATGACAGTTTTTATGTCATATCAGTGAAAATTTCTAATAGAAAAAATAGAAGATTTTGGCACCATTTCTTTCAGAGCTGAATTGGGAAGGACTCAATAAAGCGAATCATTAAGCTAGAGTGGGAAACTAAGAATGCATTTTTAGCAGAGCATTTCCATTTCACTTTATTTATTTTTTTATGTGCTAAAACTGTGTGAAAAGCATTTGTTAACCTCAGAGCAGTCTCCACAGTGATACAGTTTGTGACCACATGCTGGTGTAGTATTTGACGTTCTTCTGCCAAAGCCATGTTTAGAAGATGAAGTACTGCTCCTTCACATGTAGAGTTAGGGAGCATGTGGAACATTCCCGATCCATGATCTCATGAGGTCAATGGCCAAGAAAAAGCTGTGATATCATAAAATGAGGAGGAAGAGGCCAAATGTGTGCTGTTACAAGATAAATCAAACAAACTGAGACTAAAAAAGTTTCCACTACTCATAAGTTTTATTCTTTATGAAATAGCCATACATACTGTACTTATGAATGCATTTGAGCATGGGTTTAAGTTATTAAATTGTATTGAGTTTACATTGTTATTACCTTTTTAACAATAGGAATAGACTAGCTTAAATTTTTAATTCCCCTCTAATTGGAAATTTAAATATAGCTATAATTTAAACGTATATTTCTCTATAAGGTATTACTATAAAAACATTTTCCTAGTTTTTAACAATGTTTTAAAGTCACCGTTATTTAATGAGAATTTTGCCTTGTCAGACCTGGACTTATTTTTATGAAGCAATATAATAATAAGATATATATATATCCTTCGAAAGTCGCAATCATAATACTGTTCTTTATAAAATGACTCAAAAACTGTCCTAATAGATATATATTTCAATTAAACACGTGGTTTGGTTGTTTCGCATTACAGGGAAACTTGTTAAAATTCTTGTATGTTGTAATCACACGTGCTACAGATGCAGTTGGAGACTAGTTTAAAAAAAAAAAAGAATTATTCCATTAAATATACATGGTCTCATCATTATAACGGTTTGCTCTTGTTCTAGAACCCACGTGTGCATCAGGTTGCTGGAGACTTTTCCTCACGGTCAGCTGTGGAAATGGGCACACATCGCAGAATCAGCATTGGCACCCCCGTGCCCGCTGTTGTGGGCCACGCATACAAATATCATGGTGACACTCATAATGGAGGGCACTACATTGGCCAGGTAAATCGAGTGGAGCAGGAAGCAGGTTTGCCATTTATGCAAGGGCAGCATTCTCCCAGTGGCAACTGGGTGAATCAGGAAGGTATGACCTCCTCTGAGCATCGCTCCTACTATGGCCATAGCCCATTGTCCAGTATGGCGCCTATGAGACGCAGCCTCAGTGGTACGCTAGTGCATGAAGGTGTTGGCAGAGGATGGAATGAGGCAGATCTTGCTTCTCAGTATGCTTCAAAAGGACCAGCCCATCGTACCCTGATGCGAATGAATAACCGACAGACACAGCACCAGAGGATGGGCAACAGCACTATTCAGTGGCAGCAGGCATCTGCTGGGGGCAGCACAATGATGGCTGGAGGGCAGTATCCTGGTTCAATAAGGCGAGCAGGTTCAGTGCACAGCCTGAAGAGCGTGGGCCGAGGAGTGGACGTGTCTGATGCAATGGCGGATAGCAGGGACATTTCTGGAGGGTGAGGCCCTACCCTACAGCTTCTAGCATATTGATTCATGATGTAATAATTATACACTAACTTGCCAAAAAAGAAAGCATTTAGTAGGGATGGGAATCAGCAGTCACCAACTGATACGGTATTATCATGATACATAGGTGCCGATTTAATTAATATTGCGGTTCTATAATTATCACAAGTTTGTAAATATCCCAATTTGATATTAAATATCTTTTTAGAATTAAGTTGTCATAACTTGAAAGTTTCATAACTTAGCTTCATTCAAGCACAATTCACAATTGAATTGATCACGAGTAATTAAATGCTGTATAGCCCTTTCCATCTATTATTTTTCTCACTTAAAAACCGGGGCACAATTTGAACAGTACAAACTTAAAATTAAATTTTATACAGTTTGAGTTCAAAGTTCAAATATATAATTTACTCCTACCGCATGGGATTTTAGTATGAGAATAGGTTAGAGTAAACCCTCTGTAGGATTATAAAGAAACTGACACTTTATAACTTTAAATGCCTCCAAAGTCTTAAGCAATTGTGAGCATGCAGCCACACACAGCTTCAAACGCAGGCTGGTGTTGGTGTTTTGAGACTGGTGTAAGAGTGTGGGTTTCAGGATTAATTTGTTCGCAGAGTCTGGAGAAAAAGGCAGATTGGAGGCTTTTTTTATGTGCATAACTGTTGATAATGTAGCACTATAAAAAATGTGTTTCTGTTGAACCACTCAGAAACTCATGCACTTAGCACAGAATCGGTTATGTCCAATTTGAGCTGAAAAACAGCCTGTTCCGTTCAGTGCATCTTTATTATAAATGGAATAAATCGATTTTGGAGTCAATGTGGCGATACATTTTCCCCCATCTCTAGTATTTAGTATTCTAATTAATGTAGTGGTAATTTCCTTATGCTAATAAGTGGATACTACAGTAGATTTCAGTTTTATTCACTCATTGGTCAAACTCTTCAAGTAATAGCCATTTAGCCTTCCACATTACAAATATCTATCTACTTGTTTGAATCTTGAACATAGAATAAAATAATGGCCTAATGGAAACTGAACTGATCTGTGATAATTTACCCATGACCTTTTCCATGATATTTTTCCTGCTCTTCCTGTATTTGTCCCATGGTCAGAATGCACAGCCTGGACATATCCACTGCAGTTAGTTATCTCAGCTCAACAGATGTTGCCTTGCAAATGCTCGGTGCTGCCCACATTCAGCATCAGTGTTACCACAGCAATGACGCCAAGGACCTGGTAACAAATCCTTATAATATCCTTATATATAATCACAATAAACCAGTAAAGACTGTTCTGTGATAAATAGTATCCATAATTATATGTATAAGTCTTTTGGGGTTACATTACTGTCTTTGTTTGTATGTATTATATATAATTTTCAACAACATAAGATAATGAGATTCATTAAATGTCACTTTTCAGAAGTCCTATAAAATATATATAATACCTTTGACACAAGCAACCAGAAGTCATTCTTACCATTCTTTTAACACATAATTATTCTCATTATCATTTTAGTAGTACGGTACAATTTTTTCAAATGTGTGTGAATGTAAATTCTTTTTTTTATGTTAAAATTGTTAAAATATGCAAATCGTCACTCTAGACATCAATATGAATCCTGTACAGAAGACATCAGGTAGCAAGACAAACACTCTTTCTGCAGTTGTGTAAAAGTTTAAGAAAGTGAACTGTAGAAGACAACTGGTACTCATTGTTGGCCCATTGTCTTTAGTTTCATTCTCATGAAGCTCCATCTGTTTAGAAGCAACAATACAAACAAAGGTTTGAAACAAAAAAAGGTGGAGTTAAATTAAATTTGAATGCTTTTGAACCCATTGTGCCCATCCCGTTACCATCCATATGCACAAATCTCTGCTCTCAAACTTCTCGTGGTTCAACTATAATTCGCATGCGGACTTAGAGTTTTGATTAGCAAGAACTGCCATGACCTCACTTTCTCAATCACTTCGGCCTTCAACTGCTTGGAAGCCAGGTTACATAAACAAGCAACAGCAGGTGTGTATAAAATGACTGACAATTGGCCAATAAAAATGCACACAAGTATCTCTGAAATTCCACAATCTGGTAAACAGATGTTCCAGATTTTTATTTTATGTTTTTTTTTCTGCTGTATAATGTGCTTGTGCTTATTTAATGTGAGAAATAAAAAATATGGCACTTTAAAAACAAAAATCTAATTAACTCCCTGGTATATCTAATCTAATTAGAAATGTGATTTTAATGAAAAAAATGTATATATGCAAAATTAAAAATCATTAAATTTGCAGATTTTTTTTCTTGACCTTGACAAGACATTCCTTCCACGAATTGTTTTTTGTTTTGTTTTTTGCTTTTTAGACATATGTTCTATTGTTTAGCTCCAGACTCAAGCCATATTTACGGAATGCTTTTCCTCTGTCCATAATCGTAATCCAGAGGCTCTAAGAGTGGAAAACATTCCGTGCCTGAGAGCACATGATAGCAGTAAACTAGCCAAAACTTTTTTTCATCCTCTTTAAGCTGCAGCTGTTTGGCACCAGTGCTGCACTGCTGGTGTTCTTCAGTGGCAAATCAGGCTCTGTGAAGTGAAGCGTTCAAAGACAGTTTTAGCACAGCAGCCTTTGGGAGACAACTCATTCTTCTGACTAAGTTTAGGATTATATACAGTTAAAAACATGGTCAATTTAAACATTCTCTGTACATTTGTTGACAATCAAAGGTACGAAATCTGAAGGGTATACCTGCACTGGTGCAGCTATACAGCAGTGAGAACCAGGAAGTGCAACGGTACGCTACGGGAGCCACACGCAACCTCATCTATGAGAATATGGAAAACAAGACAGCGTTGATTGAGGCTGGTGGTATCAGCAAATTGGTCTCTGCATTAAAAGAACCAGATGATGAACTTCGCAAGAATGTTACAGGTATAACCTGTTGTACATGGCACTAAAATATATTTTAGCAAATCAAAATATCTTAAATATGGGCAAGTTTGTTCAACTTGTTTTCACTAGCCCTTGTATTAGATTGGACTACGTGGGCTGCCTTCATTCCCCATGCTCATCAATGATCCTGTCACTGGTTCACCAGTTTTTCGTACTTTGACCACTTTTGGTAGATCCTGACCTGCCAAAAGTGATACAAGGAAGGAAAACCGGTGACAGGGTGATGGACAGCCAAGGCTCATGTGGGTAGTGAAAGCCAATAAAAGCTACAGTAATACGTATATATAAAATTGTTAAAAAGGATAATGATGGCTCAAAGGTTAATGATGGCTCAACATCACATAGCTGTTTTGGTGATAAAAGAGTACTCAATGTTAGGCAGGTGGTCATAATATAATGACTGTTCAGTGTATTTGGTTTATTGTAATCTTATAGTAAGACATACCTATGGAATGAAATGTAACAATGTTCAAAGTATTTCACTTGAAAAATAGTTGTTTGGGGGTGAAAAAGCACTGCAGACATGAAACAAGTTTCACCATTGCTTTGAGTATTGCAGGGAGGATGAACTCTAAAGTAAACTTCCTTCCTGATATGTTATCAGTTACCTCTGACAAATTGGCATAGTGCAGCTACTGGCTACTATTCAACATATATTTTTTTTTCACACAAGTAGAGAAAGAATTGGAAAATTTATAATGAAAAAGTACCCACAGCTAGATAGAGTAATGTTTTTTTTTTTTTAGTTTTGGTAACCAGCTTGCTGTAAGTAGAAGACTGTGTGTATCCTGAGAAAGGCAAAAGTGAGAGAAGAAAGGGAGAGATTGAAAATGGTCAGATTGTCCTCTGGACACATTCCAGCTCTGTAGTCCTGTGAGACTGGGGCCATTTCCCTACCCTACAAATCCTTTGTGCCTGTGTAACTCCCACTTTCTCCACCCACACACAATAAACAGGGCTTAAAATTCTTTACCTCTCTGTTCTTGGTTGCCAGGAGATATAGCGGTATTTTATGTCCTGGTGTCTTATCTACTGTAGTACTACAGTATATAGGTGAAAATCCTGCTATTGCCATAAAGATTACCATGATTACATGAAAATGAATGTTGCAAAAAATGAATTTTTTAATATAGGAATTTCTATAGAAAGGAATAAGCCTTTCTATTTTTTTCTCACTCTCTCTATAGGCATTTTGTGGAACTTGTCATCAAAGGACAGTTTGAAGGAGAAGTTGGCTAGGGAGTGCCTAGCCGAGCTGACCGAGCGTGTACTGATCCCTCTGTCAGGAGGTGGAGATTCTGCAGTGATCCAGCAAAGCCAGTCTGAAACTGACATATTCTTCAACACTACAGGCTGCCTTAGGTACACACACAAACACAACGTACAGCTGAGTGCAAACAAACAAAGAGCTCCTGGTGTCTGGCTCACCTACAAAACTAGTCTTTTATTCCCCTTTTGATGCATAAAGTGCATAAAATAAAATAAAAACTCTTAACATCCATAATGTTTTTAGATGGTTAATATAGTGTAAGAGTCCATTTTAAGGAAGTTATTTAGCGTGAAGGTCATAATAAAAAAATAATGCACAATTTATCTTCCAATGATAAAAAATCTACAAAAGAATACACATTTATTTATTTGGCATATTAAAACATTTTATTAATTAATTAATTTAGTTTATATATATTAGTGGTTAGCACACTCGCCATTGCACCTCCAGGGTTTGGGTTCAATTCCCACCTCTGTGAGCATGGAGGTTGCATGTTTTCCCTATGCTTGGTGGGTTTCCTCCGGGTACTCTGATTTTTCTCCCACAGTCCAAAGACATGCAGTTTAGGCTTTTTGGCTTTTGAAAAAAGTTCCCGTAGTGTGTGATTAAGTGTGTGTGTACTGTATATGTGTGGGCCCTGCAATGGATTGGCATCCTGTTCAGGGTGTACCTCGCCTCGTGCCCTAAATCTCCAGGGATAGGCTCCAGGCTCCCCTCGACCCTGTATACAGGATAAAGCGGTATAGACGATGAGTGTGTGAATGACTGTGTATATACAGTACAGTGGATGCCAAAAGTCTTATTTTTACACATTTTTTAAACATTTATAACAGGGACGTTATGAAGAGTACAAGGAAGAAGAAATATTCAACCTTCTTTGTGATTTCTGGGCCACTAATCAAATTTGGCATTGACCATGTAAATTATTTTGTACTGTACAAAAAGTCAGATTTTCTTTTTGAGTCATACCTCTTTTGTTGAAATATCTGTCCAATGGATTTAATCTAACATCGATGGTCAGATTTTACACAAATCTTTGGAGAGCCTTTGGAGAGTTCATGTCTACTCTAGTGCATGCTGTTATTAAAGCAAAATGTTGTCAAGTTGTCCACCGTATGAAGAAGAATCCAGCACGCAATGGAGTGTAATAATTTTTAGATGTTTGTTCAAAGTGTTCAGAGAAACAGGATATCCACACCTTAAATAGGCCTCAAATCACTTTGCTTGCACAGCTGACAAAGCTGTTTGTGTGTGTCTGTGTGTGTGTGCGCGTGTGTGCATGTGTTTACAAGATCCACAAGATTAGGCAAGGCATGTTGATTTTAATTCATATCCATTAAATTATCTGCTTTGCATTACTTGAAATAAAACATAAACCCCTGTATGATGTGTATCATTTAAGGATTTAATGTGTCCATTGAATATACGTTATCCTGTCTTCTCCCCTCCCCACGGTAGAAACATGAGCTCTGTGAACGGGAGGACCAGGGGGCAGATGAGAGAGACTCGTGGCCTTGTAGACTCTCTCGTAGGATACATAAAGAACTCTCTGCATGAGGGAAAGGCTGAGGACAAGGTCAGGTCTGAGAATCAGAATCTATGATCATATCCATCAGAAGTCTATGACCAAAGTGTTTCATCTGCCTGAGCTATTATCTTTTAGAGAAAAAAAGTCTCAAGAATACCTGTGTAATTAAACTCACTTTTCCTTAAGCGATGTAATGTGAAGTAAAAAATGAAACTCGAGTTAAACAATAAAGTCAATTCATTGTGATAATAATAATAATAATAATAATAATAATAATAATAATAATAATAATAAACAAAGGCATTTCACATTCTTTCTCTGTTGGTCTTCTCCATAATGCAGGGTGTAGAGAACTGTGTGTGTGTCCTGAGAAACCTGTCCTACCAGCTGTATTCTGAGATCCCCCTATCTGTGCGACAGCGTTTAGACGGTCCAACCCGAGCTCAGAGCACACAACGTAGCGACGCCATTGGCTGCTTTACTCCACAGAGCAAGAAGACAAAGGACGTAAGTAACATCCTTGTAGGAAAAAACCCCCAAAACAAATAAAAACATGCAAATGTCGCATAATAAAGCATTAAATTTTGCCTCTGTGTGAAAATGTTCATTATATAGGTTTACATAAGTACTTAATCCGTCGTATTTGTTCCTGCCTTGCAGAGGAGGAACCACGAGCTGGCCACATTGTCTGAGGTTGCTCGAGTACCGAAGGGGGCTGAGTGGCTTTGGCATCCCCAGATAGTTGGGTTGTATAACCAAGTTCTGCAAAACTACAACTTGAGTCACACTATCCGCGAGGCTGCAGCTGGGGCCTTACAGAACATCACAGCAGGAGACGGCCGGGTCAGACATCACTCCACAAATTAACTTAAATTGCTGAGAATTCCCTTCTGCACTTCCTTTTTACTAATTAATCCTTTAATTTGTCATATTTATGTGGAACCTCAATCCTGAACACCTTACATATTCATCTTTATAACTAACATATGATCTTCAGTCGGTTTATACATTTTTTTTAGTTTCGCTTTGAATTACATTTTCCTACATACCAACAATGCACCACAACTACCTGCTCATATTGGCACCAGTGAGAATTAGCCCTTGCTTCATCTCTCAATAAAGAGAGTGATGCACCAGCACTGTGGTCTTTTAATTTGTTCAGATTTCTCACCTCTTGATCTGTGTGCTGCTTAAACAGATCAGTTTCCAAAGCAACTTATTATTTGTAATGCCTCCATTGAGTCCATTGTGTTTGTCCTCTTGCTAAGAAGCCAAGCCAAATTACTGCTTGTCAGGACAACCATTTACATTGCATCCTGTAATTGTAAATGCAGTATGTTGGATTACTCATTGATATGGAATTGAACATCACTTGGAAAATGGGAAGTGAGAAATGCTTGGTGTTTCATTTTTTAGCAATAATATCAAAAACTCACCATTAACCCTAAAGTTTAAAATGGTTCTGTTAAACATCATTGTTAATGTGCTACCAATATCCCCCTGTGACTCCAGCACGGCATATGACTGCTAACTTCTCATGGGAAAAATAAAACACAATCCCTGAGATGCTTTTCTGCTCACCAAGGTTATCAAGAGTGATTAGATTACCAATCATTCTAAAACCAGCACAAATCTGTTCAGACTGTTTCATCAACATTTAGGCATAATTGCCATTCATTAGAGGTTTCATGGGGGGTTGCACCATTTTGTGTAACCTATGACTTCCTTTTAAAGTGTCATTGAATCAGTGTTTATGTTTATTTCGTGGAAGTTGTTTTTTTAAACGCCTTTTGCAGTTCAAATGTGCATTACAGATTCAAATTTACCAATATTCCAAGACAGCATGGTATCCTGCTAGCAAGAGACCTCTCTTTAACATTAGCAGATCAAATTGATAATATATTTGGTCTAGTAGCAGGAAAATGTTCTTTGAGCATTTTGTGAATACAAAAAAATGCTGTTCTATCTAAAACAAAGAAAGTCTTCATAACTTTCACAGAGGTTTCAAAAGCGTCTTCAGGGTGTCATTTTATTTAGGGGAACGTTGTTCCTGAAAGTAGTCAAAAAGCAAGAATTACCTACTTTCCGCCACACCCCAAAACACATTTTTGGCATTCCTCCTTCCTTGACCTTCACTTCTGTTTTTTTTCATGGTTTTTCTCAGTTTATTGTTTTTCACTTCTTATCCCTAGATCTGTCTTGTCAGTTTTCCTCCTCATTTGAAAAGGTTACCCTAATTACCCCAGTCCTAAGATTTTTCTCTTTCTAATCTCTTCTCTCATCTCTCAATCTGTGTCTCTCAGTGGGCGTCAGTGCTGAGTCGTGTAGCTCTGGAACAGGAGCGGATGCTTCCTGTGATTCTGGATCAGTTGAGAACCCCAACTGACGCTGAACTGCGTTCTCTCACCGGCCTGTTGAGGAATCTGTCACGGCACTCCAAGGACAAAGCAGATATGGGTCAGTGCCAGGCACCAGTGAATGTGTGAAATTCCAGAATAGATTAAGACCTCTGATTTTTTCTTGGCTCTGTTTAATTTGCTTGCAGCAAAGATCATAAAAAAGGGATCATTAAAAATTTACCATTGGGACATTTACGTACATTTACAAGGGACCATTGTAAAAGTAGCTATTTTTCCTTTACCTTAAATATGGGAAATGAGCCTTTTGTACAAAAAAACACTTTTCCTTCTTCTTCTTTTTTTTTTTTTTTTTTTTAAAACGTACAATAATGGGACGTCCTGTTCTGTCCACGTTCTCATTCCCTTTCTTTTGGCGGTTTTACTCAGAGTTCAGCAATGTGCTTATTACACAATTTTGTGCTTAAACAGCCAAACCGTTTTTTTTTCTTTTCTTTTCCCTTTTTACTCAAACCCATATGCTGGAAATTTTGAGTTGCACAACCATAGAACCACAACATTAAATCGGACCATTTTGTCATGTTAAATTCTGACCTTTCTGATTCTTGCTTAAACATAATGACGTTTTCCACAGAACTCCATCTTTTACAACTCAAGTTCTCTGTCTCTCCTTTTTGTTTTATCATGTCTAAATTATTTTTCCCAAGGCCTCCACTTGCCTCATTCTTGTTAAGTGTCAACACCCATACTGTACTTTCTGTCTGACTACAAGTTATTGCCTCCCTATTCATTCTGTTAAACTTTTCTTGTTTACCAGTGAAATTTCCTCCTCATCTGTCATCACCACTGACCCAAAATGATTTTTCTTCTCTACTACAGCTACAAAAGTGGTGAATATCCTGGTTCCCATTCTGCCAAGTGATGGGCATCAGAAAGAGCCATCCAGCGATGTAGTGATCAACATCTGTGGCACTCTTAATAACCTGGTCATGGCGAGTTCACTGGCTGCAAGAGATGTGACTTATTTTGATGGAGTGCCTAAACTGGTTGGAATCAAGGTGTCTCATGACAACAGGTAGAGAAGACAAGCTAGTTATCCTTTCAAAACATTCTCTGATTGAAATTAGGTTAATAGGTTTATTGTTATCGTCTGGAAGGCATGGGTTTATATTTAGTTATGTACAGGACTACAGGAATTAGGACTTGTCTCTGCTTTATTTTGTATTTTGATGGGTAAACTGCAATTTTTATATGGTTTCTGCTCAGCATGTGAAAGCTGAGCTGGACGAATGTCATGTTGTGACCTAAAAAAATTAAGCTTTAGGTAAAAGCTTTTCACAAACTATTCTTAACCCAACTGATGAGCTGATGTTTTGTAAATTTTCTGTGTTATGGGCAAAACAGGTAAAAACATATTGTTTATAGTTAGTACAGTGAGGAAATATAGTACACATATTTGACTATGTATGTAACTGTTTATCTTATGTAGGATTAAAAGTTAGACATGTATACATACATGGAATAGTGAATTGAAAAATCTATAATGTAAGTTTAAGGTGGCTAGTAAACATGCTAAATGTCCACAAATGTGTTAAACATCTGGCCGCAGCTACAGAGTTCATTTCAAGTCCTGGTTATGTAAAAAAAAAAAAGAAAAAAAAGTGAGTGTTTCATTTACCCTGTTGTTTGATTTTTGATTTGGTAAGAGGCATAACCATGCCAAGTAACATCGCTATGTCTATAGAACTGACAGATTGTGCTTACCAGTCCTCCTGAGAGGAAAAACAACAGGAAAATAACAGCTGAAAATAGTATAACTGGTTTCTAGCATGGCCAGCATAATGTGTACTGGTTGCATGCAAAACCAACAAAGCAAACTTTAAAAACAGATTTGAAAAGTAAAAAAGTAATTTAGATCCAAACAGTTTCATTTAAAAGGGGAAGTGGGTGATTATTTCTGTCGTGCTATTTTTATTGTAGACATTAGGTATCAGTTTGTTGTCTAGTTTTAATTTGAGTCTCTCTTTCTAGATAGAATAAAAGCTTTCAGGACATAATAAAATGTATCCCGTCATCTCAAGTCATGTATTAAATCACATAGGTTAGTTTTGCGCTACGGACAATAGTGATCAGTAGATGAAATTTAACAAATTTTCAATTTTAGCAAAAATTAGTTTCTCCTTGATCGTTCAACGGGTTTGAGAATTTTTAACAAAAAAAATTCTCAAAAAATCCTCATTTAAAATCCTCGTGTCAAAATGTGGCTGAGTGTTCCCTTCTAATTACTAAACCATGGATTCCTCATTTAAATATTCTTAAAACAGTATTTTGACAGATTTTTCCTCTGCCCTCCTCATAAACAAGGTTGAATTGTTCATACAGTATCTTAGCAAAAATATGATACAGTAATAAACTTGGTATCAAAATGAAGCATATTGAACCAGGAATTTAAAAAAATATGCATAACTCAGAAATGACCCAAATGCAACTTAATATCTGATTTGATATCATGGGTCACATATTAAATGTAATACATTTTACCCTCCAGCTTCTCTCTGTTCAAGCCCTTCGCCTCCTACTCCTACTCCTGCACTGCCGTGTTATATGACTTATTCATTATTCAGCAAAATTGTCCTGTGTATTATCCAGTGGGTGGTTCTCATGTTTCTGCTTTCCTTTTGTGTCTCAGTCCAGGGAAGGTGAAGGCATCTAAGGCCGCCTCCACAGTGCTGTGTAACATGTTTCATTACAGCAAGCTTCATAAAGACTTCAAGCAGGTGAGACTGTTATTGTGGTTTTAGGATGCCCAAGTATAAAACTGTTTTAGAAAAGCACAAGCAAAGATAAAAAATAAATAAATAAATAAAATACAAAATGTATGTGAAAAAAAGACAACAGAACAGTAAGTGAATTAAATAAGAACAGGAATTGAATGTATTGCTGGACAAGGTCACCTTCCTGTTGGTGCTCATCTTGTTTTGTTAGGCTTATCGATCTTTTCCACAGTTACTTTAGATAACAAAGCTGACTGTCCACTGGACTCACCAGAAACCTGTTACTGATTAATGTTTTATGATATCTTCTTCAAATACCCAACATCAACTAAATAAACCAGTTTCATGCAGGCACTTTTATAAATCATAAGACATTGAAGTGTTCTAGCTTAATGTACAGTATTGCTATATATTATACAATATATTTAAATATATCTTATTTCACTTTTCTATGGCATATTTTGTGTCCATGCATTTTTTAATGCAGATTATAATAATACATTGTGAAAACCTTGAGGTTTTTTAAAAGATTGATTAATTTTTACATCACAGCAGCTCTGACACTGGTTTTGGCTGCAAGATAAATCGCATGATGTATATTAAATCGTTAAGTGTATATTACTATGGTATGGATATATGGGGATTTGCTTGGTGGATGCCTCCAAAAAGAATTGGAATTATAAAAGTCTTGAGAGATTATTTTGAGCTTTGCAGGTAGCTGTAAATCAGTATTTTTTTCTTTTTTGATTTATTAACTTTCTCATGGGAAAAAATAAATGTGGGTGATAGAACTAATGTCCATAGCTGTTATATACAGTAGTGATCGCTGACAAACTTGTTTTTGGATATGGCAAAACATAAAACAGAAAAAAATATTACTTAAAAAACAGTCATTTTCCTTGTTTCTTTTTTAAATGTAGGAAGTACAAGTTCAAAAGATTTGTATTTTCATTGTTCATACTATATAAGCACTCTGTATTTGAACATCATAATAAGATATAATATAATTGTACATCCAAAAGACATTTCTGAAGTAATGGAATGCCATTCTTTTAGATTAACATCACACTGAGCATCTCCCACATGATGCACTCTGACTCATAATGGCTTTGGTCAGATAAGTGCAGTGTGTGGAATGTGACAAAGAAATGCACAAAGCATTGTTCTGACTAGTTACTGCAACCTGCATGTGTGAGTGCTGAGGCAGCTGTAATCTACAAGCTTCAACAACAGCCAAAACGGTTCATAGCAGATCTATAGTGTAATGTACAGCCAAAAGTTTTCTTACTTATTATTATTATTATTTTATATTCTTATTTCATATTTTAAGTTCCTTATTCGAATATTTTTCTTGACATACTCTATTATTATATTCTTATTTTATATTGTTTATTTTCTTTAAATTTTTAGGTCAAGGGCTGTTGTTAAAACATTTTACTGCATATCATACTGTGTATGGATGTATATGTGACAAATTTAAGTTTGATTTGAATTTTATGTCGGCCTATAGGTCTATAGTAGTTTTACTAGGTGCAGAAACATAAGCTTGCCACTGATTTTTTTTCTTCATTTAAGGGTTGACATGGATACTGTTGAAATTAATCAGTATATAAAGTTGAGAGCAAAACTTTATAAAACTCTCCCTTGTGACATGCTTTAGTTAATTTATTCAGATGTGCCTTATTAAAGCAACTAGAACAGTCAACACATTTACTGTGCCAAGTATGTAAGGCATGAAGATTTCAAACAGATGGAAACACTCAAGCACTAGTGTCAATGGAGTCACAAAATCACAGATATCACAAGACTTTCACTGAGAAAAAGATTCTAGCATGTTGAAACTAATGATGGAGAAAATTTAATTTCATAAATTAAAAAAACAAAACACATTATAAGAAAGAGGGTGCCACGTTGGTGTACTGGTTATCACTATGGCCTCACCACTCCAAGGTTGAGAGTTGAGTATTTGTTGGATATGTGTGTGTGTGTTGAGTTTGCATGTTCTCCTTGTGCTTGATATGTTTCCTCCAAGTACTCTGGTTTTATCCCACAGTCCTAAGACATGCAGAGTAAGCTAATTGGCGATTACAAATTCCCCATAGATTGTGAGTGTGAGTGAACTTGTGTGCCCTTGGCTCCAGCCTTAATGTGACACTGTACAGGATAAGCGGTGGAGTGAACGAGTGGGCGAGTGAGAGAATTGGAAAGAAATCTTAGAGAAAAGTGTAATAAGCAGGCATTAATATTATATACAATATATAACATACAATATATAATGTATCTTGTTATGAGATATCTATCTGATCATGTCATCCTTAATATCTTAACGTGATAGAAGAAAAAACAGCAAACTCTGATTTACATTGAATGTCTTGTTGGTTTCTTCATTTTAAAGCAATAGTATGTGAACTTGTGCACTCACTGTACTGTAACTACAAAATGTTTCTGTTTTTTTGTAACAAGTTCTTGACTTTTGTTCCTTTTTTCTTCCTTTTTGCAGAAGGGGTTCACGAGACGAGACTTCGCTGACACCATATAAGTTATTCATGCTTAATCCTGAGAGCCTGGACCCGCGTTAAGCTAAAATTAACATGACTAGCCGTGTCATCCAACAAGCTCAGCATCAAGGGAGACATTCTGAGGGTGTGCCTCTAAGTTTTGGACTGAGGTTGAATGCTTTTTGTTTTGGTTTGATTGCTGTGAATTTCTGGGAAGACGACATTTCTGGGAAGATGAGTGGGTTGAAACTGGAAGGATATTTTTGGTTTAGCACTATTTTCATGTAGGGAAGAATGAACATTCTGAAGTGTTTCTGCTGAAAAAAATCAGCAGTGCAACAGATGCATGGATAAAAACTGACAAGGAAAAGAATTGTCATGATACAGTATGTCTTGTAGTGTGTTTGAGTACGTGTTTGTGTGAATGTGTGAATGCTTTTATCTGTTAGTAGACATGAGTTCACAGTGTTGAAATATGCTACATTTTTCTTGAACATTATTCATTGTTTTGGTTGCCACATTATTTGGAGAATTTTTGGAGTTGTATTATAATTTTTTAAAAACCCTGTGAATTCATATTTGTTTTCTGGACAATCAAAAACAATTCTAGTATTGTGAACTGAAGTCTTGTTTGGGATGGGATTCTACATTATGCTGTCTCAGCAGCTTGCCCTTGTGAAGGGGGTGTACTTTTGGCCATTCACCTAGTCACATGATTAACATTTTCCTCTAAGCATGTTGAGGTGCTTAGCAGTGCTGTTTTAACTGGAGTTAAAAAATAATAATAAAGGATGTGGCACCTAGTACATTCATGCACTTAGTTTTAAAACAAAAGAAAAGGTATTTGCTCGATTTCTTGCCATTGCTTTTTTCCCCCCTGTAACACTCTACAAGCTTTGATGTTGATGTTTATTAATCTAAGCTTTGAATGTTCATTTATTTTTGTTGTAGAAAGGTTTAAGATTACAGTAACACATTGTGATTAGTATAGCATCTGTAGCAGAACAGATTAATTGAAATACCAAAATGAAAGTATTATATGAAGTAGTAATGAAGTATTATATGAAGTAGACAGAACTGGTACACTGACAATATGTTTAACGCATTAACCAAAAAAACAACAGATGCATAATGCAAAAACTTTTCAGATGTCTTTAATTAATATCATGATCAACTCAAACATAACTGAACAAATGAAATTTCACTACATTAATCCTGCAAATAAAGTATTTTGTTAGTGTTTATTACAATTAATTTAGCACGTCTATCTTTTTTTTTCTCCCCTTCTGGAGCAGGAGCGCACTGTTCCGGGTGATGTTTGCCAAACACGTGGGGAGAATATAAAGGTTGACAGGATACACATTTCTCTCACTAGGAAGCGACCAGACAGACTGGCCTCTAGTCAGTCTGTCTGTTGTAAGGGTGCAAATGCTAATAGCTGTATGAAAGGGGTGTTTTGGAAAAAACATTGGAAATAACAGAAGACTGAGCGATGTAAAAGGAACAGATCAAAAACAGATGTCAGGAAGCTGATGGTCTTCAGCCAAAAATGCTGACCTTGGGGTTTGGTTTGACCTTATCTCAAATGCTTATTATTATCTTCTTACTGTGCAGGCCATTGTGAGGGAATGAGGAACAGTGAGGGATATAGACAGAACAAGAAAGATTGAGATAAATGAATGTCAGAGCATGAAATGCTATGAATCTTGATCCTAATAAACACTATTTCATGAATGACCATATTCTGCATGCTTTTCAAGGATTTGTTGTAATGGTTCTAATTTATGAAAAAGAAAGAAAGAAAAAAGGGAAAAAGCAGGGCTCAACAAAATTGAACATCTCTGAGTCTTAGATTCCTTAAAATAGCCTCTGTGTGCTTTAATAACGGGTTAAAACATGGGACGTTTAGTTAAACAAGACTAAAGTGCAATGGGTCACCACTGATTATAAACAAGGTTGTGCAATTTAAAGCATAGATGGCTATAAATAGGTTTTCAAGTGGCTCCAGTTAAGGAAACTTTGTGCATTACTTAAAAAATCTTTTAGCAAGTGAAAAATTCTGGTCCACTTGATTATGGAACAAACAAACAAATAATTAAAGCCATAAATGTCTGGATTATGAGCTTTTCTTGGGAACTTGGTATATTAGGTGGGATGGGATGCCTTTCTACGAAAAACACCCGAGTCCAAGTTTAAGAGGTGCAATCACATGAAAAGTGACAGCTTGACTGGTTGAATGTTGGTGGTCCAGGTTTTAATTTCTAAACAAACAATTTCATGAAACACAATTGTGGCAAATATAATTTTTTGTTGTTGGTAATGGAAATGTTATTTTATCCTTTCTTTAAAGTTATCATCACAGTTAAAAATAATTAAAAAATGGCAGACTAACTTTATTTTAAAGTCATACACGCAAGTTATTTGTTCAGCCACCTTTAGCTTTGATTACAGCATGTAAATGTGTGTCCAATTCATGTGTGAAAATGATTCCTCCCAGAACCAGAAAATCTTTCATAACTTTTTTCAAACTTTCAGGTTGTCAGCTGACATAATTTTATTAACATAATATATTAATTTTAATATAATTCAATTTTTACCCTGCTGAGCCTAGACCTGACCAACTAAAGTAACTGAACCGACTTGGACACTGCATCACTTCATGCACTCACCCTTCTTAGGTCTTATGTGCCGCCCATGACTCTGGAAACTAAAGCCACTTTTCCCCTAATTAGCCACAGTTTTTTTATGGACACAGATGTTTAGTTCCAATTCTGTGACTGCATGTGGAAATGTTTTAATTTTCACTATTAAACATAGCTGTGATTGTTACTGTTGATTTTTTACAATGCAACTTCACCAAATGTAAGTGATCGCCTTTCTAAAAAAAAATTTTAAACCACATTTTTCCATTAAGTTGCTGGTTCATCACACTTCTAGACAGTTTCTAACCCACTTTCTATCATTTAAAATCTCAGTTGTTTTCTTTGCTTGATTCCGGCCAAAGACCTTTCTGAAAAGTTGACTTTTTAAAAATTATTTATGCATAAAATGTATTTACTGTATTTATTTTTGGCCAAGCGGTCGGTGTATGAAAATCACCAAAAAAGAAAACGTGATATCTTTGGACAAAACGTAGAGTGAATGATTCAAAAATGCAATAACACTGACACCTGGTGGACAATGGAGAGTGAAGGGCTGTTAAATTTATTACGAAAGCCTGATGTAAACCAAGTTTTACTATGGATATTTTGTACTGCATGTTTTGTGCAATATTAAAAGTACACTTATTGGATATATATTCATACTTTACAGGTACACAGTTCTGAAATACAAATATATATTTCTATTGATGGATAGGGTTGAAGGCAAACTGTGCAAAGTAACACAGACTATAATTCATACAGTCATAATTACATACATAAAAGTGCCATTATGGAAGTTTTTAAACTGAGAAAGTGATCACCAAACAAAATCCAACTGCATTACATAAAACACAAAAGAATAGCCACTGTTGATTTGCACATTATAATCAACATTGTGTGGCTTTCTTTCCGAAGTTAAAGTATGTAACGTACATTTAAATGAATGTGCAATCAAAATATACAAAAGCCCAAAAGAGTACTGATATCATGGCATTGCACTGTAAAATTCTTTTGCATATTACTGCAATTTGACCCCTTATGTAATATGAAAAGAAATATATAATTACTGCCATCATATCTTACATCTTACCTCTATATACTAACTGATATTACTAAAAACAAGCAAAAACAAATACGTTCAATTCTTTACACATTTATAAAACAATTTAAAAAATATATATATTTCAATTTGGTCTCATTGTAATACATTATAATCTAAAACATTTCAGACATGAATGTAATTCAGTATGGCAGGGATAACATTCACAGTTCTTGCAATACAGTTTACATTACTGTACAGGCATCATTTAATTCCACTCATATAAACCAAAATTCTCCTTTCATACTGTGTACAGACAATAAAACTGGTACATAGTTTTAAAATATAAAAAAAAGCAAAATACTAAATAAAATAAAACAGCACATGAACTGTGTTCACATGAGCACAGTTGTAGCTAATGTTAATTTTTCCTTTAAAAAAAAAACTAAAATAAAATTAATGAAATCAAGAAAACTAAAGTAAAAAAAAAATATATATATATATAATAAAATAGTGTCTATGTTTTTCCTGTTGCATCTGTTCGATCTTGCCAATCACTACTGCCATCACTCACTCACTCATCTTCTATACCACTTTATCCTGTATTCAGGGTCGCGGGGACCTGGAGCCTATCCCACTATGGGCAATTTGTGAACGCCAATTAGCCTAACCTGCATATCTTTGGAGGAAACCGGAGTACCCAGAGGAAACCCAATCTTAATGTTTTTTTTACAAATTTTTCTGTAGTTTTAAAATTAAGGTTAAATAAATCAACTTAAACTTGAGAAGGTTAACAATACAATAGCAAAAATACAAATTGGAATATAATGGAACTGTTAAAATCATCATCCACTGTATAATTTATAAAAATAACTCTCCAAACTATAGTTTACACACCTACGGATTACCATGTTGTCTTACATGTCTTACATTTGCATGTATCCTTCACCTCAAAATATGTAGCTAAAATGTAACTCCATACTTCAAGTACTTTAAATCTTCTTTGGTTCCACTATAGCCAAAAGTCCAGAAGGTGCCTCCCTCACTCCCCTCTAAAACCTCACAAATTTATTGCTGTAGGTTACATTTTTTAAAATGTTAACCAGCTGTAATAAGCATGCAGAAATGACTCCCTCACACTGAGATCTCAAACAAATATTAGATTTATAAGTTTCTTATATTTTTTAAAATAATTTACATTTCTTATGTCTAACAGTGTCATGAAATGTACTTAAGGCTTGGTTAGTAAATAAAAAGAGATGCAATTAATATTATAACATTCAACAATTCTAACCTTCAGTCGCAATGCAAATCATTGGTGAAATCTTTCTCTCACCTTTACATCTGAGGCAGTATGTACATATTTGCATTTTCTGTGCACACACGTTCCTTAAAAGTACTGTACGTACGTTTTTTCAAGAGATCCATTAGTTAAAAGATATTTCTTAATTAAACATCAGTGGTCCTGTTGTCATATTGTTCACTCATTTCCCTAAAGACAGGAAAAGGGGAAGAAAGCAACTCAGAGCTCTGACAGAACAAAGAACAAGAAAGAATAATCTAAAGTTCTGTCTGTATTACTCACTTTAATTCCTGTTTCAGCCTTTTCAGTTTGTCATGTAGCCTGCTGTTCTTCACCACATTGGGGTTATCAGGCACAAACCAGTCAACGATAAACTTACACACCACTAAGACATGCTGTTGAGAAGAAAAGGAAGATTATTGTGAACTATGGAAAATGTTCATGTGTTTTGGCATACATTTTGATGTACAGTGGGGCAAAAAAGTATTTACTCAGCCACCAATTGTGCAAGTTCTACCACTTAAAAAGATGAGAGAGGCCTGTACTTTGCCCCATTGTACTGTAGATTTTAAAAGCTGGCAAAGGACAGCTTGCATGATGCGGTCCCAACTTACCTGAAACCAATATTAGAAATCACTGCAACTCTATGTAATATATTTCTTAAAAAAGAGAATGAAAACTAATCATAGATGTTTATAAAACATAAGGAAAACTCTTTCATTTTATGGCAATTTCTAGCTGTCTCTTAATCAGAGCTAAACTAACAAACATAAGGGGCTTCACAGTTATCATGATCCCATTTATAACATCATAAGCATACAGTTCCAATCCCAACTTACAAAAAAAGTACACCATGTATCTATAGGATATGAAATTTATAAAAAAAAAAAACAATGGGAAAGGGATATATATATGATAGACATCATACCTCAAACAAGATGACAAAAGCAAAGCGTGCTGCTATTATGAGCCAGTATTCTGTGGTGAAGCTATGTTCAGTTTCACTGCGGTAGGCTTTGTAGCTGGCAAATGACAAATACAGGTTAGTGATGTTTTTCTCAGCACTTTCACTGGGTCTTTTAATTAAATCAGTAAAACTGACATCAATTTTATAAATATTAATTAACCAACTTTGCATCTTCAATTTATTTGACAGGTCCTAGAATGTTTAACCGTATGTAAAAAAAAAAAATAATAAATAAAATAAAAAAAAAAGAATAAATAAAATGTATACAGCTTTGTAATATTGTGCTTGTACCATTATATTATTATCACCACTCAGACCTTATACTATATCTGTAAGGTCAGTTTCAGTTTCTCCCTACCAAAACAACTTATTATTATTTCTATTATTATAAACTTTGAGAGAGAAGCAGGCATAAACTTGTTTTATGGACTCTCTAAACAAACTGCTGTTGTATAAGAGAAAGCACTTCTTATGTAATGTCATGTTATAATCTTTACATGTTCACACAAGGTTCTGGAATAGTTATTTGCATCCTATTGCTTTTAGGCTGTCAATTACACATTTCCAGTTATATGAAAATTATAACAGAAAAGCTATAAAAGGCATATACTTTTCAGAACAATAAAAACTGTCTAACTGAACAGTCATAGTTCATCAAACTGTAAACTGCATTACCCAGTTTTCAAACCTGAAACTGTTAGCTGGGTTTAATGACTGTATATATGAGTGGGCAACATGTTGGCATTTCTTTCCATTGTTCAGTTTTGAAGTTTAAATTTGGTCAAAACAACACATTAGGTGAAAACTGGAGCTGAGGGATTCACAGTACATAACTTGAAGCCAGAGCATCCTCAGTAGATACGACTTGTTCCCAAAAATTTGTGGAGATTTGCTTAAAATGTAAGTTTTTAGAGTTTCAGTCACTAACAGAGGAATGGGCATGTTTAAAAGTTCCACTACAGTTAGCCATAAGATGGCATCAGACATCTTTGGCTTCATTTTATCATGCCTGTTACAGTATCCACCTAAATATAGTCATTGGTTGGGTTTAAGAAAATTTTGGTCTGTGCCATAACAATTATAAAGTAAATGATTTGCATAACCTCACCTGCAGTGGGTGGCATTAACCCCACTCTGCATTATCATCTGGTCTCCGGTGAAGTCATTGAGCACATTTGGATCAGACATGTTTACATTGATAAGTGTGTAGTTAGTGTAGCCTGCCATACACCTGATGAACACAAAATAGTTTTGGGAGCTTTCAAATTTACTAAAGACTCTTTTAGCACTTATATCACAGCTTAGTGTATGTTATATTTTTTACTTTATACATCATGTCTGTAAATTGATTGACGCTATCCAGATCCTAACATATACAGTACACAAGATGATGGATCCAATTTCTTATACTGACTGCAAGTCTGTGGCTGTTCCGTTTACACATGGTCCAAAGCGGTAGCGATAAACCAAGCGAGGAACAAATTCAGATGAAATTCCAATGACCAGTCCATTTGCAATGACTGCTGCCACACCAATTGCTTCTAAAACTACATACCACACACCTGTGTGCACACAGAAAACAGGCACGATAAAAAGACAGTTGGAACGAAAAAGCAAACTTTGATATTCTAAATATTCTTTTAGAATGGTTATATGCACAAGTGCAAGTACATTTTACCAATGTTATTTGTTTTCTTTGGCACTTGGCGGCGCTCCATGCACAGCATTTTAATTGCATCCAGTCTGATCTCAAATATGTTGTTGATAAGGGCAAGAAGTGGAGCCAGCGGAAATGCTGCTACGAAGATGGTTGTGAAACTGTACTGGATAACTACAGAGAATGGAGGAAGAAAAAAATATTGTTTAACTGAAAACAGACCTAGTACACTTAATTGATTTTCTAATCAAGACTATGGCATTTTGTGCCCTGCGATGGATTGGCACCCTGTCCAGGGTGTACCCTGCCTCGTGCCCGAAGCTTCCTGGGATAGGCTCCAGGCCCCCTGCGACCCTGAATACAGGATAAAGCGGTATAGAAGATGAATGAATGAAAGGACTATGGCATTTTCAAGATACAAAAGTGATATTATAGACATAATTGACAAAGGCAACATTTTCTCCCTAATTGCCAATTCCCACCCTCCAGCTAGCTCTTCATTATAGTATGACAACTCCCAAATGGGAAAGGTGAAGGCTTCATGAAAAACCAGCCACCAACATTACTGCAAATTGATGCATCACAGGCAGTGTGACACTCTGAGGAAAGTCTTATCTACCCTTTTTTGCATACATGACCTCTCAGACACTCACATTTGATTGACAGGGGAGAGTATGCCATTGTTCGGACCCAGAGAGTATAGGCAATTTTGCTGCCTTGGCTCAAAACCATACATGGCCCTTAACCCCTGATGCCTTTTACTGGGAAATCCTTTTCTGTTTTTTTCCTTTTTCCTCTCCCCCCCCCCCCCCCAACCCTGTTCAAACACACCTACCCATTTCTAAGAACTCATTAAACAAACTGTAGGCATCGACTGTTTTCAGATGGTAGTTCCGCAGCCAATCTCGGAGATTGCAGACGTCACAGAGCTCAATACCAGGACCGTTTTCTTTGCAAGTTGATGTTTTGCAGGTCCCACACTTCTCCAGGTCTTTTGTCAGTGTTGCTGTTTTAAGCTTAAACCACCTAAAGGAAAACAACTGGTCTTAATATGACGTAAAAGTTTTAAAAAATTGGGCAGTAATTTAGTGAAAATCACTCACGGCCCAGCAAACTCAAAAATGTTGTTAATGGTTTGCTTGAGAAGAAGAATGATGGCCATTTGAATGAAGAGGTCAGTAAGACAACCGCTAGGGTGGCACTAAAACACAATGGACATACTGTATGTCAGTTCCACACAGCTTTTTATTCTATTCATGTACATCTGTTGGGGATAGCTTATATCTAAATACATGAAGTAAAATGAAGGGGTTTGTAAATACATTTGGGATTTGCAAATATAAATCTTACCTCCTCTAGTCTCCATTTTCCTGCAATTCGGACATAGTTGCCTGGGTATCCATTAATCCTGAGCAGAGTATTAGTATTAAACTACACATACACAGACTGTCAACAGGACAGTAGGTAGTTACAGTATGTATTTAACTGGAAAACTGATTAGTTCATCCATATCCAGGGGGAAAAAAACAGATTAAGACAAATCTGCACAGAGAAGTCATTACCTGCCCAGAAAAAAGGCCACATATATTAATGACGAGAACAGGGTAAAAAACTGGAAGGTGAACATTTTCACAGTAAAACTCCTTTCTTTGGCTGCAAATGAGTGGGTCATTTCTGCAAGGATACACAGTCACACATAAAAAAAGAAAAACATTTTTAATATCATTCTGTCTTTAAAGATTATGAACTAGACAGAGATAGAGGAATAAGCAAGTTAATTGGAACCTATGCATCTAAAATCACACATAAAATCATGTCATACATGTGATTCTTTCTTTCTTTATTCATAGATTTCCATTTCTAAATTGGATCTCTGTGAGTAAATAAGGGCATGTGCACAATGCTTAGAATATAAAGGAACTGTATTTCCTGAATGAAGGCGTGCTATTATTCAGACACAACAGGAAAAGACTCAGTCCTATTGTTCTATATAGAGGAGGCTTAATATTTAATATTTTAAAATAAATGTTCAAATGTAGGGACAAAAATGCTCTCCCCTTTTTAATGATTAAAAACAAAATATTGTGCTTAATGTCAAACTATATGATTATATAGCAAGGACAGGTAAATAATTACTCAACAATCCCCATTGGATAGATGCAGACTTCACTCAGAAAACCTGTTCAACTAGTCAATGGCTTTTTTTTTTTTAAACAGCAGTCTACCAGTGAACACATAATAGGTGGAGGAAGCAAAGTATTAGACATGACTAATTTTTTTACTGGCTACACCTACCTAGATCACATAGCTTGACTGCCACAAATCTGTTTACCTGCAGAGAAACAAGTTGACATCATTAAAACGCCTATGCTGTTTAAATACAGTATATATTTTAAAAACAAGCAAGGTTGTAAAGACCACATCTGAATAGAAAATACATTTACTGGTCCAACTGGTAAGAGCAGTTTCTTTAGAGTTCAAACACATGGAATGATTTTAATATTCAGGAGCATGTTTTAATATGTTTAGGATAGCACTTACAGTACTTCTTCTATACTGTTTGTAGGGAAATACCCCAGCTTTTAAATGTTTGTGCATGCTGTGTGTGAGACACACTGGTGATGTCATGAAACTAGAGTCACATGACAGTCACACTAACCCAAAGGCATGAACTAGTTATAAAACTACTCTGGTAAACTGCACTGTAATCAGATAAATGTTGCCTGTATTTATTACCAATACTGTACATTATTTGCATGCAGGCCAATCATTAGAAATTATGGACAGAGAGACAACTTTTCTTTTTCTTTTTTTTAAATTGGGCCATCCATTAAATTGGGCCATCCACCACCCACACCCTTAGCCCTTATAGTTAAAAGGCAATTTCTATTAGATTATAGTGACGCATTGAAGTCTCTAACATTCATTTACAAACCTAGTGTTATAGTCCCATCCAGGCCATACTCTGTTTGCATACATGTACTCAAAATTATCATAAAACCCAAAAGGTAAAGGCAGTTATTTCTAAACTCAGAGAGAGAGGAAAAAAAAAAAAAAAAAAAAAAAAAAAAAATTAAAATTTAAAAAAATATTTGGCAATAATATTTCTTTTATCTTAAAACAAAACAAGGAGTTAAAAAACAATAGACCAGCAAATGATAGTTAGAGGAAAATAAAAACACTAATTGAAATTACTGCAAATGATTAAATCATGAGATCAAATCATGCATGAATAAATCATCTCTCTCTACATTAATCAAAATATTGGTCAGCTTGTCTGGAGAACTGAAATCTATATAAATAATAGAAAGCTTTTGTCAGTAAATTGGTCAGAATTCATTATTTCAACGATATCTTTATGTTTCATACATTGGAGGACCCGAAACCAGTCTCCGAAAAATTTTTCTAGACTAGGACTAGAAGGTCTCAAGTTCCAACTTCACCACCACCAACTTGCCCCTGTTGAGCCCTTGAGCAAGGCCTTTAACCCTCAACTGTTCAGATGTATAATGAGATAAAAATGTAAGTCGCGCTGGATAAGGGTGTCTGCCAAATGTACGCAAATAAGAAATGTAAATGTAATATAAGCCATTTCTACATGTTTAAGCCATTAAAGGAGTTCCTGGGCGGCCATTTTTCAGCAGTGATGCAGGTAGTCTAATCAAGTGCATTAGTGTAGAAGGGGAATATACAGAGAAATAAACAGTTTTTACTCTCATAACTGTGTTCTGTTATTCTGCCCAATCAAAAGTCCCAGTTTGATATGAATGCCCCTCATAAAATACTGATAATAATGATATAATAAGGGCTTGCATTTTTTTGTGAATTAACCACTAAATAATTACTATTAATAACAAATCATTCTGATTGTGTAAAATGATTGCAGCTGCATCTCAGCTTCAGTGTCCCCAGGTGGATCTTGAGCTTTTAGTAGTGCCCATGTTTTCTTTCACTTCTTATATACATGCTGAATAGAAGGATTGGCTGTGCTAAATTGATTACTTAAAATTGTTTTGAGTAAAATGTATTTAACATATCTTCAATATAGCATTATTTTCTGGTCTGTTTTTAAGAGGGTAATGGTACTAGAAATGCGGAAAACACATCCCTGGTCACCTTTTTGACCTCATTCACACCTGAACTTGACATTGTCCATAGATGTTAATACCAGCTCTAAACAAAACTTTAGTCTGAGACTTTGGAAAGTGGTGTCAGATGGCAATTCTTACCCGAGTCATAATCTGTATAGTGATGTAGTGGAGCACTGCTCCCAGAGTCACTGAAATCATGTTGGCATGATCATTCAGAGGCTTCCACCCGGCCTCTGATAGTTGAATGGCAGTCACCACACGGAAGATCACCAGAGCATGGGTTAAACCTATGATTACCACAAGCTACACAAAGTAAAAAAATAAAAATAAAAAAAAACTAATTAAATAAACAAACATTAAATAGGTGTGAAGATTAGTGTCCGTGCATCTTCCTGTCCCACACTTAAGGAAGGAGTCAGTGGCACTGAAGAAAGACTATTGATATTTGACCTTACAACCAAACTGCACACACATTCCATACTTCATGGTACATTACCATGCTAATATACGTTTAAAGAAATTATCTTGTGTGATTTCTGTTACTGAAAAGGGCTCATTAATAAGTAACACATTTACTCTTATGAACAAAATCAACAAAAGAGTCTATGAACCATGTAGCACATTGAATGTCTTACCACCAGTGTGCACAGCAGGAGAATGAGAATGTTCCTTAGGTATGAGTGTTTATACTCCTTGGGTTTACAATGTGGGTCATTTACAACATCCAGGATTAATTCCTCCTGTAAAACCAACACCGCTTTAATTAAATCCAGTAGTACAGCTTTTGGCGAATCACTTAATTGTGGTAAGAGTTGCTGCTACATTCTACCATAGGGAACAAATTAATTAACAAAAATACCTTGATACTGGTACACATTAGTTATAAAATTAAATACTATACCTCATCTTCACACCAGTCAAACACCTTCCACTTGGAGACATGTAGTGATCGATGTCTTTTCCACACCTCCAGAAACAGAGTGGCTAATTCAAACATATTACAATAAATCACCAGGCACAGATATGGTCTGAATATATTTGTTTTAAAGATAGCAGTTGAATGATGCATACCCCAGACAGCCATAAACATTGCAAAGGCCACAGTGCCTTCGTTGTCAAACAGATGGCTCAACTAAAAAATAAGAACAGATTACATACAGGCTTTTACATTTTTTTTTTTTAACTAATGAAGGAAAAAAAATTTCTAAACTCTTATTGTATTACCTTGGCATAAAAACAGGTGTCTGACAGCTGCCACACTTTGCACCATTTGTCACATATTGGACACATTGTGGCATTGGACTCACACACTTCCTTTCTAGAACATATACACAACATATGAATCAATTCAGAGACAATGAGACATAATTAACCTGTTAGTGAGTTTAATCTACAGTATAATCAAATGTCAAACGCAACAAAAACGTCATTTTGATTCACTCACATGAGAGGGTTTGAATCGAAGAATGCCAGGCCATAAAGGAATATGACCACTCCAATGACGGCAGCAGGGATTAGCATGCGTGTGTACCAGCCAAGCCATAGAAAATACAATGCTACCTTCTCACCAAAGTAGTCCCTGCAAGAACACAATGTTAACATTAACAAGTCAATATTAAATCACAAAGGAATAAACTTAAGTAACGCCACAAAAAAATACAAATACTGAAGAAAAAGCATAGGTACAGATGGAGCAGACTGTACCTGATGTCGTCAACAGGTTGGCTGACTAGATATCTTAAGGCCCCCCAGTTGGCCCACTTCCTCCTTAAATCCTCCTGCGGTTTTTCCTACAAAAGCATCAATACCACGTTTCAACACATCAATACCACGTTTCAAATTTTAGCACTTAATGAGATCAAATAATTGAGCCACTGAACATAGGCAAAAAAAAAAAAAAAAAAAAAAGGAAACAAATAAGGTTTTACCTCATGAAGGCAGAACGAGGCCTCGAAAATATTTTTGCACAGAAGATCCCTCAGGGTCTCTGGGTGTCCACAGATGGATTAGAATTTGAATTAATTCTTTGTATACTGCATAATCTGAGTGCTTATGTAATCAGACTGCAGCGTTAAGTTGAATCAATAAGATAATGGTGATAATGTTCTTAGAAAGGTATTCCTTTTAAAGTCAATATTTTTGAATGAGAACAACTGACAATTTTAAGTTTGACTTAGGTTTGACCAACCAATTGTAGTGTCATTTAATTATTGCATTAGCCTGGCCATCAATTATTTAATGGACCCTTAAAGATCCTTTATAGAACCCTTTTTAAAAAAGAGTGTACTTATTGGGATTCTAGTAAGGAACAAATGAAAAAGTATTACAAACATTTGTGCATCAAAAAGTATACAGAATTAAAAAAAAAAAAAAAAAAAAGGGAATTAACAGGCAAGTCACTCACCTCCTGTCCTAATATATGTATGGTGCAGGATAAAATAGGCAACCCTGATTCTGGATAAAGTGAGAGCAATATGCAGGATAAGTGTGTGTATAACTAATGAATCAACACCTACAGTAAAAACTACTGGAATACAACAATTGACATAGACATGGTTTCTTACTCACCTTGTGGTGTTTTGGACATATTCTCCATTTTCAGCACTCCAGTTACAAGAATCAGACACCTTGAGCAGGTACTTATACTTATCAAAGACTTGCTCTGGGGCACGTACACCATAGAATATCTTGTTATCATGGTGGAGTTTCTGTAAATGTACAATGAGGACAAGTGCATAAACCTGTGCTTAAAACAATTTGTAGCCTCTACTACAGTAGGTACAGTATGACTGCACACTTACTGTGACTTCCAGATTTTTTGATGCAAGCTCGTCGATATAGGCCTTCTGCTTCATAAATCTTATATCATCTTGATCTTCTACTTTATTTGCTACTAGTATGCAATCAAAAGATCGCACAGCAGGATGAGGTGAGCTTAGCTGAAAAAACAACAACAACATGGAAACCCATGCAGATGAGACAACAGAGAACTCACATGGTTAGTTGACATTCATGGTTTATTGATGGTCCTTTTTTATTTGTTTTGTTTATCAGTGGCTTTTGTGGGCTGAGAGGAAGTGGTGATTGTGTAATGTTTTTTTTTTTTTTTATTTGGCTAACCATCAGTCTTGTGAGAAACCAATGATTCAACAGCTTTAGTTGGTAAATCATGCTATATACATAGAAAGGTGCTTGAGTTTTGCCTTACCAGTGGTATAAGAGTCTCTCTGCCATTTTCAATATTTTCCCTACTTGTCATCTCCAGGTCCATGTTATCCTACAGCATAACAACACAAGAATAATGAATGATCTATTAAAGCAGAGTTTCTACACAAGGAAAAATGAAAGTCAAGTTTCTGCTCTTAGTTTCACTATCTTTATGCATACCTATTTAAAGTGCTTTAAACAGACATTCTCAAGATGTCACTATTTATTATGTTTGCCATTGTATGCTGCTCCATGTGATAACTGTGAGGCAAATAATTAACTTCCTGCTGAGCCTATGGTAACCACGAGTAATATGACTCTGCCTTTAGTTTTGAAGTGTCACATAGATTATTATACAAGGCTCTGTCAGGGCTATAGAACAGGATTTATTCACAATATGCTTATAAAAAACATCTTTTCAACACAGTCAATACTTTTTAAAATAACAATTCTGTTCTATGGTGAACAGAATTTAATGAAACTTTGGTAGCACGTAGGTATTTGCCTGTAGTTAAATGCGTCAAAATGTGGTCGCGTCCTATAATATATCATTAACTGCTCATCTGGTGTCAGTCAATGGCCAAAGTAAAATGTAAGCAAGTGAACTAGAGTGTGTCCAGATGATGCTACATTTTGCTAGATCACTGTAACAGCAGCAAACTCAAGTCGAGATGCAAAGTCTACTCCCACAGCATATTAGCATACTTACAGGTCCAAACACGACACTGAGGCATGTGCATCTAAGCACTCAATAGAGACAGAACAACCACCGCTGAATTACTGTTCATCCATATAAAGGTGTTTTTGAAATAACTGTTCGGCTCCAGTGTGAGTTTTCTTGAGCATGACAACACGTAATTCCCAGATTATAATGTCCTGAGACAGGGACCCTACTGTATATTGTGTATAGTGCAGTTTGTCCTAGCTCTCTCTCTCTTTATTAGCACCTGATAACAAGGAATTTAATCAATGCATTAAAAAAGAAACAAGTTTGGCAAAAAAAAAAAAAACATTTACCAGTACTCATAAGATAATCATAAAGGGAAATATAAACAAAGTTAATTATGACATGTAGTTACAGTAGGAATCAGAGCCATACGCCACTCAGATGTGTCTAATGTTTTTAGACATCAAATTTTTCACATAAACTCATCATGCCGTCCATGTGCTTCCATTTTTTCATGCTGTGATTAATTCAATTATTTATTTTCATGTGATAAAAAAAGTGGTTTCTTTCAGCGCATAATATGAAATGCAGTCACTTCTTACTTCTGTCATCACAAATTAGTCACGTGTGAAAGGCAGAATTAGGTTAAAAAGAATTAGATTTTTTTTTCTGTAAGGGTTGAACAACTTCACTGTAAATTCAACACCTCATCTACTGTGATACATTCATTCGTCAGTTATCCGGTGTACCGGGTCGCAGGGGCCTGGAAACTATTCCAGATAGGAATTTCCCAAAGTTATATCCTTCACTTGTTGCACTGAGTAAATACAACTGGAAAAAACTTTGTATCAGGCTGCAAACCAACAAAATGTGATTATATTATCTTAAAGAGGTGTTTCTTATCTATACCCACTGCAGGCATGTTAAATTAACTAGAAACAGTAATAGGTACAGTAATCCCTCCTGGGGGGGAAAAAGTGCCAATTGGTCTCTGAAAATCCCCATCAAAAAGGATAGTTCTGTAAACAGTACAGAAAAAATATACAAATTACAAAACATACAAATTGTGTAAATAAAATTATTTCAAATCGTCTACAATGTTTGCTTAAAAATCTTTCATGTCTGAGGTGCAATAGATCCTGTGAGAGCACCTCACACAGACAGGAAAGTCCACATCATGTCATTCCAATAACTAGATGACTAGACGTGGACATTTGACAAGATATTTAGACAAACGCCTTAAAATAACGTTAACGCTTCTTGCCAAAACAAGTCAAACAAACCGGGCTGATTTTTCTTTTTCTTTTTCCCGCGCCCAGACTTACCTCGACTACTTCGTAGAACATGATGAAGTTGGTATTCACGGAGATTCAGTAACTGAAATGTGCGCTTCGGTTCTGCTGCCTCGTCCACATTTGCGCTGTCCACCAGTTCCACGACTCAAAGGAACAAGTCCATCGGGTGCGTTAGGACGCAAACAAGTTTCTGGCTCCGCTACCACTTCCGCGTTAAGTGCGGAATCCTGCACGCCAAAGTTGTGCGCGCGCCCACGGTCGACTGGACCTGCTTTACAGGTGTGAATCGGTGACGTCACTGTAACAGGAGTGAAGGAGGAGCAGTGTGCTACTACAGTATAACTGATAATTCCTGAGAAGACTGAAATGATTTCCTCTCCTCAAATCATGTTGTGGTGTTCTCTGGTTCCCTTTCCTTTCCCAAGAACTGGACTGTTTACTCAACATTGTGCTTAAGGGGTGTGTGTCTAACCCTAACCCTATTATATACTGTCATCCTGTTCAGTGTGTTTCCACTTCACACCCATTGTTTCTGGGATAGGATACAGATACACTCATATGACCCACGATAAAGCGGTTACTTAAAATTATATTTTTTAAATAAATAAGAACCGTCAGTTCTTCACAAAGAATACTTAACTAATAATTTTTACTTATTAGACGTTATTACTTAAAGCCACATTTTGCTTCTTGTTTGGTAGTGACACGGATATGATACACTGATCAGCTACTACATTATGACTACCCACCAAATATCGAGTAGAACATTTTTGCTGTGGTGGTTCAATTTTATTTGTATAGCGCTTTTAACAATTGACATTGTCGCAAAGCAGTGGTTCTGACTCCTTTTTCATCAGAACAAGCATTAACCTTTTCAGCAATTAGAGCTACAGTAGATCTTATACTGGATCAGACTACACATGCAAGTCTTCACTTCCCACGTGCAGTGAGCCTTGGCCGCCCATGACTTTTCGTTGGTAGGTCTTGACCTCTGCAGACCTGAAACTACCAACAAGAGCTGCAGTATTGGAGTTGCAATGACCTAGTTGTCTTGCCATCACAATTTGGCCCTTGCCAAAATCACTCAAAACCTTACGGTTGCCCTTTTTTGTTTGATTCCAAAACATCAACTTAAGGGACAAAACCATCCCTTGCTGCCTAAAATATCCCACCCATTTGCAAGTGTCATTGTATTGTGATATTGTAACTGTGGCTACTGTGACAAGAGCCAAATTGTGATGGCTATACGACTGGATCAGGGAAACTCCAAAACAGTAGCACTTGTGGGATGTTGCCAGGCTGCAGTGGTCAGGAAATACCAAAAGTGATCCAAGAAAGAAAAAACAGTGAACCAGCAACCGAATCAGTGGCAGCCAAGGCTGACGCACATGAGGAGAGATGGCTGGACCACATAGTCTGATCTAATAGATCTACTGTAACCCTAGCTGCTGGAAATGTTAATGCTGGTTCCCATAGAAAGGTGTCAAAACACCCTTGCATTCACCTGGACTTTTTTCAGTCAGTAACACATAGCGCATTACTGTTTGAGAGGCAAAAGGGGGACCTACTCAATATTAAGCGGGTGGTCACAATGTTATGGCTGATCAGTTTATGGCAGCATGGTAGGTGCTGCAGTCATAAGTGCATTAAGCAAAGCAGCAATGGAGAGGCATTCTATACAACTGTGTCCATACATAGTAGAAATTGTCATTTTTTTGAAGCAACAAAATTAGCTTTATTTACCAAAACATCCTACACATTCTTGCCAATGCTTTGTAAATAAATAGTCACCCTTCCCATTCATTATACAGTAAACTCGTGATAACATTTCATTTTGGAACAGGTATGAACAAACTTGGAAGACGTTTCTCTCAAAAGTATTAATTTGTCGCATATATTTGTGGTTGCTATTAATTATTCAAAATAATATTGATTAACAAAGTGAATTGAGGCTAATAAATTGTGCATACAGTAGCAACACACAAAAAGTCAGTAACTGTAAATGTATAAAGTCCAGTTGAATGCAACTGATAAAATGGCAAATAAGTATAGTCAGCTAATCTATCAAGTGCAGAGGAGACAGAGTTCAGCAAGTTTTAAATTTTATCAGATGCATTAGAGCAAGTAGTCTGTGCTGCACTATGGTTTGTGGTCTAATCTAATCAGTATGGAAATCATTACTACAACAGTGTATTGTATTGTCAAAATGACACATGTGCAAAAAAAAAAAAGAAAACAGACAATTTTACAAGAAGAGTTAGACTGTGGCTGTTTTATGCGTTTTTACAATCCAAATGTTTCCAGTCTACAAGACATAAAAGCTGCTTTTTTATTAAAACTGTTTCTAGATGATAAACGTATTTTTGTAATCCATTCTTCACTTGACGATAATGTTTAACACACCAAAAAATATAAACAATGGAACAGAGTTCCAACATTGTAAAATAAATGCAGAAAAAAAATCTCTAAATGCAAAACCTCATCTCTGTGGCTTTTTTTTTTTTTTTTAACAACCCACAAAAGTGCATGATCAATGAAAGAGAGTAAGAGCTAATGACAATTATTTTCACAGAGTGCTGAACTGGACATATCATGCACTCAAAAGCTTTTAGTCCTCTTCCCCAACTGCCTTGCGGAAGTTCTTGCGATTCACTTTTCTCCCACTACTGAAAGTAGCACTACTACCTTTTCCATCTTCATTGTCGCCTTCGTCGATCCACTTTCTTTTCTTTTCCCCATCATCTAGTGAAAGGTTGTGGTGAACAGAGGACATCTTTCCTCCTCCTTCTTCTTCTTGTTGTTCATCATCCAAGTGAACTAATCCGACCTCTTTTGCTCGGTCCACCTTGTGCAGATTCTGGCCTTCATCTTTGGAAGACTGACTGGGCTTAGTGAAGATAATCTTGTGCTCTGAGCTGCTGCTGTGGACCTGGTTGAAAGCTGGGCTAAAAGAACTTGCATCAGCTTCTTCGGATCTCCTACGTTTGTGGAGGCTCTGTATGAACTCATGGGCCACTTGGCTGTTTTTGCGGTCACTTGTGTCAGGAACATCTTCCAGGTTATAGCGGGTCCATCGCTCAGGGTGAAGCAGGTAGTCTGGTACCGTCTTGGTTGATGAAGCTTTTTTGGTTCTCTGTGGTTCTCTACATCTCATAGGAGGCGATGGCGGAGCAGGACGAGCAAATGTACCATCGACGACGTTGTCTTCAGCCAGCTGACTTGAGGTAAGCTTCCCAACACTATCCAGCTGATCAAAAATGCTTCTGCTGCGGTATGAGAACCCAAAACTCGCACCCATCAACTTGAACGAGGGAGTTTCTTCAGAGACTTTTCTGGTATGCTGAACATTTTCTTCATCAGAGGAAGAAGACAATTCCTCAACTTTTCTGCTGAGGGGCTGTGAGGACTCATCAGGATCAGAGTCACTCAAAGAGGCATCATCAGGAAGATCAATCGTGTCTCGGTTGGAGAGACTGTTGGGAGTGTCATCTCTGCCTTTCGGGTCGCTCATAGTGCAGATAAATATACACAGGTCAAGGGGCAGTGTAACAAGCTGGAACTCTCAGAACTGACAAATGAAGCTCCTGTAAAAAAAAAAAAAAAAAACATAAAAAACACATTTTCACATGTCATGACAGTTTTGTGCATGTTTCCGAAAGTCATGATCATAGATGTCATTTAACAAGAAACATACAGAATGACCCCAAGGTCTGGATCTATAGGCATTTTCCCCTCACATTTCCTACACCATTATCTGTTATGAAGTGGAACAAGTTATGGATATTGCTCTAAATGGCCTATATAACCTTAATTTATATAACTTTTTATGTACTGTATGTAGTGATGCGCGGGTCGGGAACATCTCGTATCTCTGTGGGCCCTTCACTGAAATTCAGGAATCTTCACATCTTCACAAAATAATAATAATAAAATCACACTGCGATTATTTTGACATATATTGTAATATGTGTCAAAAGATTGCAATTTTTATTATTAACTGGTTGATGAATCTTTCTTTTATTTCATTAAGAGGATGTTTGCTGATATTAATTTAATCACTTTAAAAAAAATTTAAAAAAAACTTAAATCATTGACAAACTCTAATTTTGCATAATTTTGAAATTAACTCCTTTTGGAGTTGCTCTGACCCAATCATCTAGGCGTCACAATTTGGCCCTTGTCACAGTAGCTACAGATACAATATCTCGTGCCAATGCGAGTGGGAGTGGGTGCAGCAAGTGAATGTTTTATCCCTGAAGTTGGATGTATTGGAAACAGAAAGAATGAGCAGAATGGGTAAGTACTTGAGTGACTTTGACAAGGCCCAATCGTGACGGCTAGACGACTGGGTCAGCTCTAGAACTGCAGCTCTTGTGGAATGTTGCTGGTCTGCAGTGGTGAGAACTGACCAAAAGTGCTCCAAGGAAGGAGAACCTGTGAACCGGCAACAGGGTCATAGGTTGGCCAAGGCTCACTGATGCACATGGGGAGCGAAGGATACTTTATGAAGACTGATACCATATAAGAGTTACTGTGGCTCTAATTGAGGAAAAGGTTAATGCTGGTTGTGATAGAAAAGACAGGTGATCATATTATTATGGCTGATCAGTGTCCTGCACATTTTAATGTTCTTCCCTCCATCACACCAACTTTAACTCAGGAAGGCCTGGTATTTAGCTGTGTCACTGGTGTTGGTGTGCACACTGGTTCGCCTTACTGGGATTGAAGACTCACAGGATCTGCGAGAATCCCATTACAGCAGCACAGATGATAAACGACTGCTCAATCACACGGATCATCGCGTTAAACTGCGCGTCATTTCTGTGAAAAACAACATAGGAGAATAATTTACGTCCACACTGTTATTTATTTACAAATATTCTGTACAAGCAACAAATGTGTTAGCTAGCTAATAGCCTAAGGCTAAGTGTCCGTTAACACGTACTCTGAAAACACAAGATAAAATAGACACTCTGTTTAAAAAAAAAAATACTTATATTACCGGAATTAATATACAAAATAAACTGTTTAGCATAACAAACCAATCAAATACGCATAAAATTCATACCTTTAGCGTTTCTCTTCTTCGTCCTGCTCTTGTAATAAAGACAAGAAGGTGTATATCGCCCCCTCGTGTACAGGGTAGTGATCTTGTGTGTGATTTTCAGTTCGTCCAGCAGAGGGAGACAGAGCAGCACTCACATTATTGACTATCTATTACTAATCATTGGGCCATGGATATCTGGGTCTGGCCGCTTAAAAGAACGTGTGGTCGGGGAGTTTATTTAAATGCATGTATAAATCACAGATACGCACAGAAACACTCACACACTTCCTTATCATCTATAATGGTTTTATCCTGTATTCATGGTCACGTGGGGCCTGGAGCACACACACACACACACTCACACGCTACAGACGTGTGAATCAGCGTGTGAGACGGTAGTTTAAAATGCGTGTCTTTGCACTGTGGGAAGAAACCCACCTAGGACGGGGAGAACATGCAAACTTCATGCACACAGACCCCGAGGCGGGAATCGAACCCAGACCCTGGAGGTACAAGGCACGCACTCACGCACACATACAATGAAACTTTTAAACATCCATTGGAACATTTACAGATAGAGGGATCTTTAGGGGTATTTTCTTGACGGTCCCATATAGTAGCCTAATGAGTGAAAGAAAATGAATGTAATTTACTTAATCTTGAGAGCATTAAGGAAATATTTCCAATATGTTAGTTTATGGTTACAAAACCATAAGGTCCTACTTTCACAAGCTGTTTGTGGGCGGATGTCAAATAACCATAAGAGTACCCACAAGGTATAAACCCAAGGAAAATCACATGTTTATGCAGGGAAACAATTTCTTTGCTGGCTTGCTACTGTTTCCTATTTATTTATTTAAAAAATAAAAAATAAAAAAAGTGAGTTTTGAGCACCAAAAAGTTTTTTTTGTTGTATATTTTGCATTCTACAATTTAAAGCACTTGCAATTTAACGGCGGTTATAATTTAAATGGCATGGCCTTTCTTTGAAACATTGTTGTAATGACCAGATGATGTGCCTTTGTCCTCAGATTTGGTCTCAGGCCTGTCTTTAGTCACCAGCCTTCTCTAAGCTGCCACCAGTATTGCATAAATTGATTGCTATGTTGACCTTACAGTAGACCCAAGTCTGGATGATCACATTGTATCTGTGGGTAATTTTGGTGGAGTTAGATGGGGAAAATAGAAATGTATAAAACAGGTCATTAAAAAAAAATGGGAGGGTTGCGTCAGGAAGGGCATCCGGCGTAAAACCTGTGCCAAGGTGTTGTGCGGACTGGATATTCCGCTGTGGCGACCCCTTTCCAGGAGCAGCCGAAAGACCAACAACATACATGCATTCCGATGCATGACCTAGTTTAAATATTAAATCGGGCAGTTCATGTAAATTTGTAAAATAAGGGAGAACCAATTGTCATTTGTAAAAGGATGTCTTAATAAAACCTCTAAGTGCATATTTAATCTTCTCCAGCATAAGAAAAAGTAATAAATATTTAATCCAATGAAAGATGGAGGGACACTTAATAGACATTCCAATCTAAAAGTATGAAATATCTGGATTAAATAACTTTGATTAATTGTGATTTTCTTAAACAATTAGCTTTTTGTTTTTGTTTTTTAATGTAACACTATAACCCTTGTTCTTGACAACTGATTAGGTCCAAAACCTTTTCAGAGAATTGAGAAGAGTTGGGAGACAGGCATACAAGTTATTAGGAAGGATTTATATCACCACCATAAAAAAGGAATTGCTAAGTTTCATAATATTATAATATTATTTTAGGCTTATCGTAGTTTTACTACTAATATTTTTGCTACACTATCTAATTTATATCACTTGAGATATAGATTTAAGAAAAACACCCACTACAAAATTAAATTTCATTATTATTATTAGTGGTAGTAGTAGTAGTAGTAGTAGTAATAATAATAACAACAATAATAATAACAAAAATAACCTGTTTAACTTTTATAAAGCGATTTTCAATCTTACCTGGAGAGGGAGACAAACATCAGAAAAGCCTTTTTTATTTTATTTTACTGGATATTTATTTTTTAATTGAATGTGGCATTTTGTGACCCAAGTAACTTTTTTTTTTCTGCAGAATATAAATAACCTCAATTAGCAACCATAAACACAGGGCTATCTCTAGACAGTAAATAATTTTGAATGTTGACAAATATTTTTAAACATATGGAAGTCCTACACTTAGCTTAGTTTTGTGAATAGCTGAGGTCTTTGCAAATCCGAATCATTTTATATGTATACACTAGCTTTTATATATGTTCTCTGTGGTTATTGTTAGAGTGGCAGTAGACTTAAACTTGCATTTTTACCAGCATCAGCAGATTTCAGGATCTGTTATGACACCCCGTGTTATGACATTTCACCTAAAAAGTTGTGCAATAAACCAAAATCTTTGAGATTATTTCTTTGGCATCAACCACAGTAACTTTAGCAAAGTTATAATAACATTTTGCAGCTGAAACAAGTGCAAATTCTGTATTATCTTAACTTAATGTATCAGTTGGAACAAACAGTTGGCTGGAATTAATGAGTCAGAACATCTAGTGGAAAAACTATTTAAGTCTTTTACTCTTACAGTGTACATTTGCTGATTGTACACTGTAAGAGTAAAAATATAAAGTGTGATATTGATTACCCAAAAAAAATAAAATAAAAAAAGATTAACTATGAGATTTTTTGATGAAGCTTAGTGGTTAGTATGGTGGCATTGTACCTCCAGGTTCCGGGTTTGATTTCTGCCTCGGGTCTGTGTTCACGGCGTTTGCATTTTTTTTGTGTTTCCTCTGAGTACTCCAGATTCTTGCAGATTAGGCTAATTTCCATTCCCAAATTGCTCATAGTGTGATAGTGCGAGTGTGTGTACAGTATGTGTGTGTGTGCCCTGCGATGGATTGGCAGCCTGTCCAGGGTGTACCCTGCCTTGTGCCCTAAATCTCCTGGGATAGGCTCCAGGCCCCCGCGACCCTGTATACAGGATAAAGCACACTTTGTGATTGAGTGATATAGATGGTCTATTAGCTCCATCATAAACAAAATAAACAATCAGTATATATAATTTAAAGGGAAAGAGATAATTCAGAAAAAGGAAAAGGTCCATCAAGCATATTTTATTTGACTGTAACTCTTTTACCCCTTTAAGGAAGTTCTTAGAAAAAAAATTATTTTAAACATCTTATCTAGTTTAAATATTGAATAACAAAAATGACTCTTGCCATGAATGGGGCCATAGAAGCTGGCATGGCGATAAAAAAGAAAGAAAGAAAATAGGACAATAACGCAGAAATATTTATTTTCCACAGTTTTTGCACAGGGCTCTCAGGTACATAATGCAACACAGGAAAGTGTTTTATAGCTATATAGTTTTATAAACTATATACAACTATAACCCATTTAACCATTAACCAGTTAAGATATGTAATCTATGTTGAGAATGTGATTCCAGGTGTTTTTCAGTATTCCCATGAAAGGGGTTGAATTTCCCAAAACAGTAACCAGTATACTGTATAATGGTTACTGTGGAAGACCTTGTGTATGTTTACTGTTTACTTAAAAACATGACAGCTCTGAGCTCACTTTTTTTTACTGTGTGGTGTAGAAGCAACATAAAATAACTCACGAATCTCTCACTGTCCCTTATAGCAAACACTATCTCTTTATATATTAGAACAACACATAAACATATCTCTTAAATATTTAATAAATCTAATTTATATAATAATTTCTTGTAGGGGCACCAGAATCTGACATACAAAATTATTTTTATTTTACTTTACACATTTTTTTTTTTTACATTTTGAGTTAGAACAGGTCCTCACATCAGGTGAGACACATCATCACTAAACATTTTCAGGAAGTGATGTGGGGGGAAAATGAAACACACACACACACACACACACACAATCATTCCAAACATTTTTTTCCAAGAAACAAATTAACGTTTTTTTTTAAAGCCACTCCCATTTCATTGCTCTCGATCCCAATCTGAATGCTCGTAACATCAAGGGCACTAGGTGGTGTTTTCAGTCGTGCAGCGTATAGGTAGGATGTAGTGCGCTTGTGAAGAGCGTATGAAGTGATTTAGGACCAACCCCTCGCCTCTGTGTCTGATTTAGGAGTTGGATGTATGAACCGGTGTAGCTGTACGGAAAGTGGCCCGTCTGCCAGGCGGTGAAATGGACTTGTCGGAGCTTTAACGACTGGATTTATCCGAGTAAAAAAATCGACTCTCAAAGAAAGGAAAGTGTTTTTCTTTTGGTGAAGATGAAAAGGGTAACGGGGAAGACGAAAGATGCTACTCTTTTGGAGATGACAAACAAAGCGGACGCTCATGTGGAAGGTAACAAAATAGCCAGTGAACGCGAAATAGATGCAAAGTATCTTTAAATAAACAAATAAATATCATGCGGACGTTAGTTCAAAGAAGGCGCGAGACAGGTAGAACAGCACAGCACTGCACTGCTTTTTATATATATATATATATATATATATATATATATATATATATATAT
>JAQMYG010000023.1:7457076-7467726 GCA_030014215.1 Clariallabes teugelsi | reverse complement strand
CCCAAGAACCCCCCCCCCCCCCCCCCCCAATTTCCTCCAAATGCAGTAATACTGGGCACTCCCATATCAAGCAAAAGCTACCAGCATGGGAGGCCAGGGTGTCGCGTGCTTCCTCTGAGGCACATGACGCCAGTTAACCGTATCTCTTTGAACTGGTGCTCACGCATGGTTAGGTGGTGGTCTTCGCCTGTATGAGCTCACAGATGACTACGACTGACTGGCATCACTATGACTGTTGAGGACCAATATTACTTGCAATAAATACTCAGAACAAAACAATCTGTAAAAAAAAAAAAAAAAATGCTATGCTTTCAGCAACACTAACATCAATACAGTTTTTCATTTAAAGAAGAACATCAGTAACAACTAACCAGGTTTAACATATCTGTTCCAATGAATTCTGTGTAATGTGTGACAGTTTGCATTTCATTTTTACACGTCTGGCTTCATACAGTATGAGTGTCTTGTAAAAGCCAGGGCCTTGTGTGGATGTTTATGAATGATCAGTCCTAACAGTTGCATACTGTTTGCATGCAGTTTTGTAGTATAATTACTGTATACAGTGTAAACCTGAGAATACTGCAGGGTGTTTACATGCTTTACAACCGACAAAGACGGTTTATGGCTCACTAACAGTGAATAATTTCTTACTATCTATTTAACACATGACTTCTGGTGACAGAAAGGAGAGTGTAATATTAGGACTGAAGAGCTACTGTGTATTTCTCTGCTAATATTGCTATATTTAGCACATCTGATAAGAAAGCGCAAATTACTCTACATGGTTGCGTTTATGCAGGGTGGGTTTGTTTAGTCATAGGTGAACATTTGAATTCATTCGCCCTTTTATGTTGTAATAACTGTACCGTTTGTGAATGTCAATCTTGACCTCTTGATCTCTCTCACTCTGAACCAACACTGTATAAAAACTTCAGAATTCCTATGAATGAAAGAATAAATGCTTTGCTTAATAATTATTATTTCTGTGCATGCATGTGTGTGCAGTATGTTGCATGAATGTTGTTCGAAAAGGTAAAAGCCATTACTTTATCCTTTATGCATTATTTTTATTACAAGATAGCTGCATTAATGATTTTCAGAACATCTACTTTGCATTTCATATGCATATTTGTGCCAGTGATTAGTTCATGGTTTAGAAAAGCCTGTTGTGTTTTACCTTTCGAAGAGTATGTAAATTTGCCTGCTTGTGTTCCTCTTTGACCCCTCTTTTTTTTTCTCATATCTGTTTTGTCATTGTAGATCGATAAGATGCAGCAGAACAGTGACTCTGTGTATTTTAGAGATGGCAAACGACGCATCGATTTTGTCCTGTCCTACACCGACGACAAAGACGGCGACAAGAAAGCTGTATGTGAACTCTTCATCGGACAGATTTGCTGACACTTTGAGTAACAATTCTAATTAGTGTCCGTGTCGGCATATTTCACTTCAACAGCTTTCACTGTTCCCAGTAGAGTTATCACTGATTCTAATTTGCTGCGTGTCCTTAAAATATGATGGCGTGCATATGGTGTGATGAAGATGGTTGAGAAACTGTCAGCAATCATCACATGATTAACAGTGTTGCAGGAGCGATTTCACAATTTGAAAAATGATCCAGGAAATGAGTATTTACAAAGGCCCCATGATCAGCCAGTTTCTATTCCAGTCCTGTTCATGTTGTCTGTGTTTGAGAGGTTTTATTACATTTTAGACTATGTTACATTACAAGACACATTGTTCAATTCAGGTTTTTTTTTTTTTGGTCAGATTGGATTTTCATCTCATGACGGTTCACGTTTATAATTCCAAGTGACTTTTATGTGACTCTAATATGGACACATCTGTCCTCTGAAATGGCACGTTTTGTCATTTCCTTTGAAGTTATCTCAAACAGTGCTCTGTTTCCGGAGGTTCCCCTTCACTTTTTTCCTTGGACAGACTCATTACCATAAATATCACAGCATAATAATTAATGGAAACTTCTTGCCTCCTAGAGAATTTTATTATATCATGAGATGGTGACTGTCAATATGTATTCTTAGGGGAAACAGGAATATGAAATATATTGAAAATCAGGTAAACTGCAGTTGCTTTGATCATTCTTTTCACACATGGGCTTGTTTAAAATAATACAAAACCTTACCTGTATGTCCATTCATCTTCAGTAAGTGCTTTATCCTGCTTGTTATGAAACAGGTGTTATCCTGGGAACCATAAGTGAAAGATGGGAATTTGACCAGGATGAAATAGCAGTTTATAACAGAATGCTGTGTGCACACACATAATCCCACGCTTATTCACAACTGCAAACATGTATGTGTAGCCAAGATCCTTGGAGCTGTGAGACAGCAGTGCTACCTTTTGCACCACTGTGTTTACACATTACATTCTTAATAATACATACTTTTTCTTTTTTAAGGAGAGGAGAAGAGAGTTTGAAGCCAACCTTGAGAAGAAAGGTCTGGAGCTGGAAACTGAGGATAAATTGGTGAGTTTCTGAACCAAATTGCACAGATACCACCTTGAGGTCAAGCAGTGAGCAGTCAGGAAAGGGAAATTTCATATTTATAAAAAAAATTTTATCAATGGATTTCTGAAGGAGTCGGATGACCAGAAAACATACTATCTGAAAATTCATGCACCATGGGAAGTCTTGGCCTCCCACGCAGAGTTGCTGAAGATAAAGGAGCCGTTTAAGAAGACCGACATCCCAAAAGGACGGGAAATCTCACTGGCTTGGCTTACGCAGCCCATCCGCCTTCCCAAGAACATCATGAAGCCTGAGCCTGATTACTTCACTGCGCCTTTCAACAAGGACAAAGTCGACTTCTTCCTGATTGAGGACAAGGAGACCTTCTTCCCACCCTCCACCCGCAACAGGATTGTACGTTTTAAAGGCTTATATATACTTAAAGTGCTCCTTTTGGTAACAGTTTGTAATATTTGTAATCATTCTTTCAGGTCTATTATATTCTTACACGATGCCCATACTACACCAAGGACCGAGTAGATCGAGAAAAGACTGGAATTAAGAGACTCCTAAACAACGGCACCTACACATCTGCCTACCCGCTCCATGATGTAATACCAGCATTTCTTATTGGACTTATTAATAGTTTCATTTGTTTTTACTGATTTGAACTCCTTTTGTTTTTGTTTGCTACTTAGTGCCCCTATTGGAAGAGATCAAGTAATCCACAGTGTGAAAGTGAGAGATTTCAATTGTTTAAGTACTGGGCTCGCTTTTTCTGCTTCTACAAAGAACAACCACTTAACCTCATCAGGTGAGATTTACTGTAATGGTGGAAGAAACACAAATGCAGGGGGGAATATGGGAAATGTACATATTGGGCCATAAGGGAAATGGGATATACTTAATGAGAAGAAGATTAATGAAATGAAAATGCTTAAGTTAGAAAAAAAATTATAAACATATATTTAAAAAATTTCAAGTGTATTGGTCACAGACCACAGTATTCTCTTAAGTAATTTAGTACTTAAATCTCCAAATGCACTGATAAGGAAGAAAATGTTAACAACAGCACAGATTTTAAATCACCCAATAACCGATTTTATAACAAATGGTTTCCTGGTTTCCGTTATCCCGATGTGGATATGGTCACCGCTTTTTGCATTTGTCTATGTGTAACAAAATTTGCTGTTCAGTGGCAATTGGACCTACTTTAAGTTTCATCCGGGGGGGGGGGCTTAATGTAATAACTGCAGTGTGAGTGGGTGATAAGTGGTGTCTTAGGCCACCTCCTCTGTTGCTTGTTCCAGTCTGACAAAAGTGGCCTTTTTTTTTTTTTTTTTTTTTTTTTTTTTATAAACCCCTTTAAAATTAGACACTGCCAAATGACCATGTAAAAATTTACTTTGCTATTTTTTTTTTTTTTTTTTTTTTTAATGCTATGCTCCATTTTCTCTGCTTCTATTCACATGAAAATAAAAACCACACACGCACCTTTTTTTTTTGTTTAGTCTTCAGGTCAATTCCCAATGCACCAGTCTCTAGTGCAGAGCAGATTCTGACTCTGTCCTTGGTTTCCTCTTAATCAAGCATAGTCACAGAGACATGTGTGAACAAATTTCAAGACAGACTGAAACTATTCCATGGCCAACCTCCTTATCACATGGTAATGATAAAGTTATTTATTTTAGTCTCTAACTATTACAATATTCATAGTGTATTTGGAGTCGCACATTACAGGGCTACTCCCGAATCACACTTACCCAGTGACTGCAATACGAATTTGTACTACTTGGCAGGAGCGCAGTAGAAACCAGTAAGGACGTAGTTTTGTCTCCCTTGATGTGGAGCTACCAAGCTTTTTTTGGACGTGAGGTGAGGCGTGGCCGAAGCGAGACACTGGAAGAACTTATCAAAGATGTAGTAAAGAGAGCATTGAGCATTGTTGCTATGTCAATGGCGTTCTCACAACAACCTCTTCATTGTTTCGATTTGTGCTATGACCATGGTAGGTCCACGCCACGTTGTAGAAGACCGCATCAAGTTCATATTTTGTTCTTTTGGTGCCTACTACCTTTAGTATAGTAATAGTTCGGTTCGGACCTGGTGAGCATGTGATCATGTGCGTGATCAAATTAGACGCATTGAGAACCTGACAGTGACATGGCTAGGAAGAATTTTCCCATTTTTACCCCGTTCCCATTATATTCTCCATAGTCTTTGTCGCAGTGTGACGGATCCTTAAACCAAAGCTAAGGATTTTCATTTATCAATGTTTGACTGAAGTGATTGATTTGGAATAAACATTGAGATAATAATTGGTTTCATTATATGGAACAGACTGAATAATGTACTACGAACATAAGCATTTCACTGTTTTGTGATTTTGCCAATAGATTGATTACCTGCTTGCCAGAGGTATGTCATTACTTCTAGCCTGTCAGTTCAACTTAGCGTTAAATTAGCTAGAAATTAAAAGTAACATGCTTGGGTTGCAGCAAGACATGTATAATTCATCTCTAATAGCTTATGAAAACAAAACTGTGAAACATTGACATAAATAATGCAAATGAGAAATGAATCACAATGGTAGCAAAGCTAAGTAATTAGCAGGATTTTAGCTTCCTCAGTTCATGAATTATTATAGAAATTAGATTTAGACACTATAGGCTTTCACAAACCCGGAGTTTAATCCAACTTTTATTAATGCAATATGATGGTTAAAACCATGTGACTGAAAAATGCGTGAATCTTAGTTTAGAAAAACTGGATGAGTCCTAGTATTAATTGCTTTTTAGTATGGTGTCATCATACATTGCATGTTGTATATCAAAGTGCACTAAAAGTGAGGCTTCCTGTTTGCTTTCAACAGGAAATACTATGGTGAGAAGATTGGCATCTACTTTGCTTGGCTGGGCTTCTACACAGAGATGCTGTTTTTTGCTGCTGTGATGGGCGTCATCTGTTTTGTCTATGGTTTACTCAGCTTTGATGATAACATTACAAGGTTTGGGTACTTTAAATACTGGAAAACAAAACAAACACCTGGATTCAGTTGCATTGATTAACATTTTGACCATTAATTATTAATAAACAAAAATACACGATTTGTGTTTTGGTCTATACATTTAAAACGCTGATTGTAATTGATATCTGTTTGATTTAGATATTTGTGTTTTAGATATATATTTTTTATTTTCCACTTATAAATTGACTAAAAAAAGATTTTTTTAACCCTTTTATTATTTTTTCAGTAAAGAGATCTGTGATCCCAGTATTGGTGGAAACATTGTCATGTGCCCTCTGTGTGATAAGAAGTGCACCTATTGGAAACTCAACTCGACTTGTCTGTCATCATGGGTAGCGTGCTGTCATTGTCATTATCACCCAGTTATTGCACATCTGTATTTGTAGGTGTCTCTAAATTACGATGTCGTTGATGTGTGGTTGGTTCTAAACACTAAATTAACTTTGAACTTGAAATGCAATTGTGCAGTTGCGATAATATAGATTACTGTACGTAGATCATAATATAGGTCATATTTGTTAAGAATAACGAAAAAAAAATTTTTTAGCTGAATAAGCACTGTTGATTTAGTATATCCAGGATAAGATGAGAATATTGTACTTAGAAATTTGCAAATAAATCTATATCAATCTCAATACCTTATATAAATATTATGTTGTCATACAGTAAGTACCACTCTCGTACAAATACAGCCCTGGTAATTGTCTTTCCTTAACTTTTGAATAGTAAGTGGTTTGATTAAGGATTTAATTCCACCACTTGTCTGCTTGCAGTTTCAAGTCTTTCTTTTTTTTTTTTCTTTAGCAATCCCATCTTTTTGACAATGAAGGAACTGTGTTCTTTGCCATCTTCATGGGAATTTGGGGTGAGTTTGTCCTCACTACATTGAAACACTGCCACCTAGAGGTAGAAAATATTAGAAAAAACTAACTGAAAATATCAGCCTGGTCTCTCATGGGATGGAAATAAATAAATGGGTTGGATGAAGCAGAGCCAATTCGATAACTATTTATCTGATTAATCTGTCAGCTTGGGGTAGCTGAATAGATTTCAGTAATTACTACATTTTGAAGCAAAGTATGCACAGTGGATCTTTGTAAATGATGCATGATAGAAATGTTAATTAGAGGTCCCGGAGAGATTTTCCTCTAAGTAATAGGAATAATAAGAATATGATGCACACAAGGATATGTCTGCAGTTTCATTTGAACTTAACTATATATTTGATTTGTCCCTATTCTTTCTTCCTTATCGTTTGTGTTTTTTATTTACCTTTTTTCCTCTCCTACAGTAACCCTCTTTCTGGAATTCTGGAAGCGGAGACAGGCAAGGCTGGAGTATGAGTGGGACCTGGTGGATTTTGAAGAGGAGCAGCAGCAGCTTCAGATCAGACCAGAGTTTGAGTTGAAGTGCACCAACCGCCGTCTCAATCGCCTCACACAGGTATTTTCAAGCACTTATTTTACTCTTATTTTTCAAGAGCTTATTTTACTTTCTATTAGTATCTGTACTCAACTACTGTATATCTTTACCTGAATCGTAAAATTCCAATTGTAGTTTACAATATTAAGACCACAGAGAGTACTCTGTGAATGAGTTAAAGTTGTTGTAATGACATAAACCCTGATTTATCTCAGGAAATGGAGCCATATTTGCCTTTAACCAGCAAATGTGCTCGCTTCTGCTTCTCCGGAGCAACAGTACTGTTCTGGGTGAGTCCCTGTGACCTTCTGCAAAAGTCTCAAATATGTGAAACCTTAGATAATTAAACATCATCTCCTACCGGAACTACCAAACATGTGTCTGTAATCTGTCCTCTGTTTCTTTTTAAGACATTCCTGATCGTGGCCTGTATAATGGGAGTGATTGCATATCGATTAGCGGTTTATGCTGCTTTTGCTAGAATCATGAAGGATAGCACAACCAGCCAGATCCAGTTTGTGGGATCTCTGATTACTCCACAATTGGCCACCTCAGTTACAGCATCCTGCATCAATTTTGTTATCATCCTCATCCTCAACATGCTGTATGAGCATGTGGCTATGTGGATTACTGATATGGGTGAGACAAAACGTTCCTTTTTTTTTTAATGTTAAAATTTTAAACGTTCCGTTTTTGTAAATTGCTCAGTAATATTAACCTTTTTCCATAGTGCAGGCATTACTTATTTCCTGAAAAGTCAGGCATAGCCTATAAAGTGTACATGAAAACTACAGACACTTTCATAGTTTGAAACAACAGATGTCCTTTATCTGTGTTTTATTAATGATTTTTTTTACATGAATATTTGACCTTGTCTACAGAAATCCCCAAGACACATTTAGAATATGAGAACAAGCTGACCATGAAGATGTTCATGTTCCAGTTTGTCAACTACTACTCCTCCTGCTTCTATGTTGCCTTCTTTAAGGGCAAGTTTGTGGGTTACCCTGGTAACTACACCTACATGTTTGGGACGTGGAACAACCTGAGAAATGAAGAGGTGAGATAGTTTGTCAGTCAGTCAGTCATTGTCAATAACATTTTATCTTGTATACAGGGTTGCGGGGGCACCTAGAACCTATCCCAGGAGACTCGCGGCATGAGGCGGGGTACACTCTGGACAGGGTGGCAATCGGTTGCAGGGGCACACACTTGTACATACACACACTCACACATTTATACACTACAGCCAATTTGAGAATTAGCATGTCTAACAATCTGCATGTCTTTGGACTGTGGGAGGAAAACCAGAGTGCCCGGAGGAAACCCACCAAGCACGGGCAGAACATGCAACCTCCATGCACACAGAGGCGAGAATCGAACCTGGCCTGGAATTGAGAGAGTTTTTTTTTTTATTAAAAGTTCCAATGTTTTCCATTAATTATCACTAAAACTAAAATGTAACAACACAGGAAATACATTAGTGCCGAATCTGTTCATTAAATACTGTATACTCAGAACTTTAATAATACACTATATAGTGTATTTTACCAGCTGATATTTTGCCTAAATTCTCTTGAATGATTTTCTGTAGTCATACCATATGCTGTATGTTTCACATTTACTTCATTTGTCAAATCTAATTTCACATGCACTGTCTGAGTGTACACAGTTGCTTATGTAATTTGAGGGCATTATCTTTTCCAGTGTGCTCCAGGAGGCTGTCTGATCGAGCTCACCACTCAGCTAGTGATTGTCATGACAGGGAAACAAATCGTGGGAAATATCCAAGAGGCCTTGTTACCGTGAGTGTCACAATGAGCTACATCTACATGTAACAACATTTAAGTTCAGTTTATTTTTCACTTAAATATTATTTATTAGCTAATATAAATGATTGGTTTGGTACATACAGTAAAATTAAAACAAAAGTTAGTAACAAAACTTCACAGTTCTCTAAAGCTGTCACAGTAGCAATAGCTGTCACAGTTCTCTAAAGTTTTCAGAATTTAAAGTTATCGTTGTAATAAATAGGAATTAACATATACTGTTATACAGTCACAGATACAGGGAACCTGAGCAGAATAAATGCGCTATGCATTAATGTCACTTGTGAAGGTACATCTTTTAGATTAGCACTTTTTAAGCGCGATAAATCAGGATCAGGCAATATTATAGTGCTTTTTTCTTAAAACAATCAATAAAGATCCACCAATTTTATGTAGAAATTTAGTCTTTTTTTTTTTTTAATAATCCTCTCAAGACAGGACAATATTAAAGTGGCTTTCTGCTCATCATATATGCTGGTCATATTTCCAATTCCATGAAGTGTATTATTATATAATACACTTATATTATATTATATTATATTATATTATATTATATTATATTATATAAGATTTAGAACTTAACGGAAATGTGACTCTAATAGATGCCTGTTACCAGTCAATTGCTTGAATTATGAAAATATATGTGTATATATTAGGAAATGAGTAAAAAAAAAAAAAAAAGGTTACACTATATTGCCAAAGTACGTGGACTCTCGACTGTTTCACCTAATGTGATTGTTGAACATCCCTTTCCAAAAGAGGCTCCAATCTTTAGGAAATCATCCCACTTGATTTTGAAGATGGCTATAGAGATTTGCCTACTCATCAACAAAAACATTAGCAAAGTTGTTCCTGACACACACACTGCGCTCCAATCCATCCCTATACTGTTCAGTGAGAATGAGGTCAGGGCTTTTTTGCAGGCCCTTGGAATTCTTCCACTTGGCAAATCAGGTCTTCATGTGCTTTCCATTGTGCACATACTGCACAGGGGAATTGTCATGCTGGAAAAGATTTTTGCCCCTTAGTTCCAGCGAAAGTAGATCATTAAGCTTGAGCATACAAAGATATTCTAGAGAATTGTGTGCTTACAACCTTTTGGCAACAGTTTGGGGAAGGGGGTATGACAGTCATGTGTTTTGACCATGTATGAGGCAGGTTCAAGTCAAACCAAAACTCATGAACAGAAGAATGAAGGTATAAAACCAACTGACATTTACAGAAGACTTCAAGTACAGCCTGATGATGAGACTCCTACCTGCAGTAAAACATTTGAATGGTGAAAACATTTTAATGCATTTTATCGTCTGTGAATGACAATCCCTGCCGATGGGGCTCAGAGGCCACTGCAATGCTTCCTGTGAATGTTGAGCGAGTGCTACACTTGATCCTGGAAAATCTATGGATGACTTGTCGCCAACTTGCGGAAAAGATGCATCTGTCGGTGGGAACTGTACACACACTCATCACAAACACCTGCATTTCCGGTAGGTGAGTGCATTTGGGTACAAAGAAAGCTCTCCTTAACTCACTGCAGATCTTCTGTGTCAGTCAAAGGCAAAGCTTTGACACTTGAAGGCCAAGATGACCGATCATTCTGAGAAAACTTTCTACCTTGATGGTATCCAGGCACTAGTGAAATGTTGGTATGAGTGCATACAATTAACAGTGCATTATATAGCGATAAAGGTAGTTTTTACTTTACAACATAACTGTGTTCTGTTATTCTGTTACGATCAAATGTCCTGGTTTGACTTGAACACCCCTTGTATACTTGGAGTTCTGACAAAAGCTTTGGAACTGTGTGTTCACTAGACTTTGTTACAAACCGGATTCCAAAAAAGTTGGGACACTTAACAAATTGTGAATAAAAACTGAATGCAATGATGTGGAGATGG
>JAQMYG010000023.1:7446534-7456976 GCA_030014215.1 Clariallabes teugelsi | reverse complement strand
ATCTATGTTCTATTACAAATAAAATATTGACATTTGCCATCTCCACATCATTGCATTCAGTTTTTATTCACACTTTGTTAAGTGTCCCAACTTTTTTGGAATCCGGTTTGTATATGATTAAAGTAATTTTTTAACACTAAATGTGATTTTTATTGGCTTCAATTAAGTAAATCAGAGGATTAATAGCTGTAACCAAAACACTAAACTGCCAGTTTATTTTATATACCCTGTATCTATTTATAAAGAACACTTGGCAGTGCCTAATACCTGGTCGTGGTGCACACACTTCCATGAAATCTTCAGCACTGCAAGGTGAAAAAACTCGACACTAATAACATCTGGTCATCCTCCCTTTGGTTTAAAAAATCTACTATTAGATGCTGATACCTAATAGTGATTGAATAAGAACCAGGCAAACTGGTCTCATTAATTATTACAGATGCTCATTAAAGGAAAATGATGCATTTCTTGAAGGAAATGATGCAATATGTAATTAACCTTGTGTCTGTGAATTCAGGTTACTAAAGAACTGGTGGATCAGCAGGAAAGGCCGAAACCATCCAGAGAGTCGATACAGTCGATGGGAGCAGGACCATGATTTACAAGCCTTTGGCCAGTTTGGTCTCTTCTACGAATATCTAGAGATGGGTACGGTTTCACTCATATTTAAAGTTTCCGGGCCTCCGAGTGGCGCAGTGGCAAAGTGCTCGCCCTATCATCCCGGGATCGCGAGTTCGAACCCCGGGTGATGATGTAACCTCTCACAGCCAGAGGCCTAGAGAGAGCTGATTGGCCGAGCTCTCTCACAGGGGAGGGACGAGAGGTACTTCGGGCTCCCACATTATTGACGGCTCTACAGCCAATCAGGGGCATCTGTGAGCTCACGCAAGCAGAGGGAGCAGATAGCGCTCACCTCCGAGTGTGTTACGCCGCCCCTAATGGTGCGTGAGCAAGCTGTTCGAAAAGATGCTGTTGGTGACGTCACGTGGGTCGGAGGAAACATGTTATAGTCTGCAGCCCACCCGACTGATTAATAGAAGCTTGATGTGGGAGCCCCCTAGTGACAGGGAGGAATTGGATATGACTAAATTCTGGGAGAAAATTGTGGAAAAATCCAAAAAAAAGAAGAAGGAAAAAAAAAAAACTATTTAAGTTTCCTTTGAATTTATACCACCCGGATAGTGGCGTATTAGTGATAGTATTTAGCGCCCTCCACAATTATTGGCACCCCTGGTTATGATGTGTTCTTAGGCTTCTAATAATTAATTTTTTATTTAAACAAAATAGAACCACAATGTAAAAAATTCAACCTTTAATTGAAGTACAATTATTCAGTGGGAAAAAAATCCCACATTAAGATTTTTTATTTATTTATTTATTTATTATGAAATCAGGTGCCATAACTATTGGCACCCCTGATGTTAATACTTCATACAAACCCCTTTTGTCAATAAGACAGCACTTAATCTCCTCCTATAACGTTTCACAAGATTGGAGAATCTTGTCCTGGGTCCTCTTTAATGCACTCTTCTCTTCAGCTCACCCCACATGTTTTCAACTGGGTTAAGGTCTGGGGACTGAGATGGCCATGGGAGGAGCAACTATCTGATTTTGTTTCTGCTGAACCATTTTTGTGTAAATTTTGCCACATGTTTTGGGTTATTATCCTGCTGAAAACCCAATGACAACCCATCTTTAGCTTTCTGACAGAGGCCATCAGGTTTTGATATAAAATGTCCTGATAGTTCCTGATGCCGTGCACCCTAACAAGGTTCCCAGAGCCTTTGGAAGAGAAACGGACCCATCGCATTACAGATCCTCCACCATACTTCACAGTGGGCATGAGGTGCTTTTCCGCATGCTCATCTTGTGTTTTACACCAGACCTACTTAGAGGGTTTGTTGCCAAAAAGCTCTATCTTGGTCTCACCACAGCACACTGTTTAGCAAACTCCAGACATTTATGTTTGTGATAGTGTCTGATGGTCATTAGGGAGACTTTGTGACCCCTAGATGCCACTCTTTGAGGCAGTTCTTTAACAGTGAGGTTTTTGGATTATTTTTTTTTTTACTTCTCTTACCATCCTCCTCACTGTGCATGGTGGCAAGATAAACCTGGGTCCTTGTTCAGCCTTGTTTGTCATTGTTACAGTTGTTTTAAACTTCTTAATGATTCTTCTGACTGTAGATATGGGCAAGTTTAGGCGAGTGGCTATTTTCTTGTAGCCATTGCCTGACGTATGAATGTCCACACACATCTGCCTTAATTGAATGGGTTGTTCTCTTGTCTTTCCAAGTTAAAGAGTGGATTAGAGAAATATGCCTCTATATCACATCATATTTATACCAGTATTTTTTTTTAGTCATGGATTGTTTTTTTCACTTGAGTTAAAGGTTAGATTTTTCTACAACTTTCAGTGTGAGATTCTGCTTCCGCAATATAAAATTTATTTATTAGAACACATCGTAACTAGCTGTGCCAATAAGTGTGGAGGGCGCTGTGTATAAATTCATAAATTATAAACCTAAATTTGTTATTTTTAATTCACTCTAAAAATGCATGTTTTTGTTGTCTGAGCATGTTTTATATGTAATAACTAATTTATTATTGTTGTTTTTTTAACAGTGATCCAGTTTGGTTTCATCACATTATTTGTGGCTTCATTTCCACTTGCTCCATTGCTCGCTCTTTTTAACAACATCCTTGAGGTGCGTGTGGATGCATGGAAGTTCACAACACAGTTCCGTAGACCTGTGGCAGCAAAGGCCCGCAACATTGGAGCCTGGCAGGAGATCTTAAATGTCGTAGCTATTGTATCTGTTGTCACAAATGTGAGTAGCACAGGCCGAGGGTCTGTCTCTTTCATTTCCTTGATGAAAACTTAATACTTATATTATATTATATATAAAATTAAAAAAAATTCTTATTCCTTGCATTGCTTTACACTGGTTGCGCATAGTTTTCTGTTGCCATTTGCCATCATTGTGGTATTCACATGAACGATAAAACCCACCCCTTTTTTGCTTTTCCCCCACGCTGCTGCTAATGCATTGAACACTTTACATCCAGGACTGTAAATACTGTACAGTTATTATAATTTGTGCAATACCTTCTGCTTACTGACAATACCTGTTTGCAATCACTGTTTACACCATCCAAGTCCAACTGTACACTTATATGCCATTGTATATATTTCTATATTATCTTTTTTGTCTTATTGTTACATTCTCTTTATTGCGGCTGGTCTTTAAGAGCTACTGAACAAATTTACATTACATAACTAGAATGCCAAAAAAGTCTTTTATCTTATAAAAATGATTAAAGAAATTCTGAGATGAAATGCCTTATGTATAAATTGCACACACATGTATAGTGCATGACTGTCTACTAAAATGAGAATAAGCCTAAAACATAATTTTGTGGTAATTGTTTACGGTCTCTTTGAAGGTGCTTAAAAGGTATGGTGCACAGAAGTAGAACAGATAAAAATTTCAACATGATGTCGATCAGTTTCAGTGAAAAAGAAACATACCCCCATCCCTCACTCTACTGAAAATCACCACATCACCATTTTACTCATTATATAATCACTTCACATCGCACACAGATCATTTTGAAAATAATTTTCAGTTGTGCTGTCACGTCAGTGTTATGCCAGTATGAATGTAGTTATAATCTGCATTTTAATGTTGATTAATGACTTAACCACAAACACGTGTAATAAAAAAGTTAAAATGTTATCCACTGCTTCCACAGCACTGTGGACAAAGTCTTAGGCTTATGTATATGTATTCTGTAAAGCAAAGAAGCATTTACAAATATCTGCATGATTGTATGCTTTGCTTTGCTGCTACTTTTGTCTGACTGACAGACAGAAAGATGGATAGATACATCTGTACAGTAATCTTTTCCCCCCCACTTACTGTGTATTATTTGTCATCCCAGGCCTTCATCGTGGCGTTTACTTCTGATATGATCCCTCGTCTAGTCCACCTATACCATTATAGTTCTAATACCACTATGAAAGACTACATTAACAAAAGCCTTTCAATGTATGAAATCTCCGAGCTCAGACAAGAAAACAAACCCGAGGAGAAGCCTTATTGGTTCGACGACTCCATCACAACCTGCAGGTATGTAGCTGGCTGGGTGTGTGTTCATAGTTACGCACTGTGACGCACAAAGCACAGCTTCTATAAAAACCTTCACTCAAAACAAATACAAATTTACCTCGTAGCCAGATAAATTATGATAAAAATAGAACTCAAATAAGACTCTACTCAAATAAGAAGAAATTGGAATCTATCATACTAAATGAAATGTATGGTTCGAACCACCTGTTCGTATCAGTACCTACAGCATCCCTTTTGATTTAAAGTGGTAGCATTAGGTTTGCAACTATTTTCACACCACTGGAAACTGTTTTTCCATTTCTTTGCAAATGTATACCTAGTTAAAGCAGATTAGCATAAGTTGTAGGAAACAATGAGATCTTTGTTGAGATCAATGAGAAACATAAGATCTTTTGAGTATGCATTCACTACTGACATATGGCTTCAGATATCAGATACCTGATATTTATCATATGCTTTTAATACCATGCTAAGTTTCTAATTTTCATTGTATCTGAAATGTTGTAGATATCGTGACTACCGCTATCCACCAGGCCACGAGAATCAATACTCGCATAACATGCGGTTCTGGCATATTCTTGCAGCTAAGATGGCCTTTATTATCATCATGGAGGTAAGAACAGTAGTGATTTGTGATTTTTTTTTTTTTCTTCTTTTTTTTTTTTTTTCCAATGTTTGGGATTAAAAATATATGTATTTGTTATCATGTTTGTCTCTTTTGGTCAGCATGTGGTGTTCGTTGTGAAGTTCTTTGTGGCGTGGCTGATACCGGACGTGCCATCAGAAGTTAAGGACCGCATAAAGCATGAGCGCTACCTGGTTCAGGAATACCTGCATGACTACGATGTGAAGAAGATCACATTGCAGCTCAGCAAGAGTCCGACTACAGACCCCTGTCACACGACAGAGAGCAGCTCGCTGCTTAATACAGACACTATTGAAACACTATCCGAATGTATCTAAGGAGACCCAAACTTGCAGGACCCTGAAAGGGAGGCCATGAGAATCTGGAGTATGAGAAACACCAGACCATGCTGTATTGCACATGTATTCAAAGAACTAGCTTGCCTGTAGCTGTATATCCCTTGGAACCCAGATAAACTCACTTTCCTTTATAAAGCGGAAGATGAGGCCATGCTAGGACTTTGTGGTTCTTCTGTTGCCTGTATTTACCCCACATTTGCCGTCCCCTCTGACTCGTGTTGCTCAAGCATGCCGTGCTCTGTCAGTATTGGTGACTGCTACGATGAGCATGATATTGGGCTGATTTTGGGATTTGGGCAGCACTGTGAGCTGCCTCTCTGGTTGTTTTGCCTTGTAAACCAATGGCAAGTAAAGTTAAAATGTGAATGTTCTAGTATGATTATATGATCTTTGAAGATTTCCTTTAGAAGCAAAACAGCTTGTATTCACTTTTATTTTATTTGCCTGTTTACTTTTTTCATAAGAAGCTGCCTGGATGTGTTCCACTGTATAGTTTTTTATTTTCTTTAGTACTTTTGCCCCCTCTGTTCAGATGCAGAGTTATGCTGGCTTATCATAGTTAAAACTACACTGCTTATCTTTTTAAGACCTTACTTTCAAATGACTGTAGTGTAAACACTTTTAACTGTGATATGCATCCAAACACTCATGCTGTAATGATCATAACTGAACTTCTGTCATGTTGTTCTCTGTATATCATTTACGACCTGTTATGCAAAATTATTTTTCCTTTAAAAAAGAAAAAAGGTTATAGGACCTACAGTAAATGTACTGGGTTAGAGTTGTGGATGAAAGGGTGCGAAATGTTTAACATTTACATTAAAACAGTTAATTCTGTTAAAGCAGTTTAAAAATGTACAGGGTTAACAGTTTTCTGACAAGAGCCCTACTTTACTAAAGAGCTCTTTAGTAAACTGGAATGAATGTACTGCACTACGATGTGTTAAAATAGAAAATGTGCATACGGATGGGGAGTGAGATATGGAGATACATCCTAAAAAAAATTAATATACAAATGGAATCCAAAGAGCAACAAACCACATTTGGGGTTCCTGTTATCTTTTAGGTCTCCAGAAACCAAGAATATACAAGCTTCATTCCTAATTGACAAACTATTACTTTATTACAACTATTTCAACTCAGCAGAATATTGTTTTTTAGGAAACTGGCTATGGTCTTGTGTTAAATTCCAGACATTTTTTTATTAAAACAAACCTTGGAGTCTTGGAGTATGTTTCTAGGGGTCTATTATCAACTGAAGCCATGACAAATCCCATTCAGAAATGTTTTCATCATTGTTGGAATTTCTTGTCTCCTTAAATCACATTTAATCATGTACAAGTTTGGTTAAGTATTTCATTTGTGTTTTTACCAGTAAAAGTTTCAGACAGTGCTGTATTTATAAGCCTCGGTGAAGACTTGTAAAACACTATGATCTCTGCAAGATTGAATAAGTTTCATGAAGTTCCTTCATATTCATTGAATGGTATCCAGTTACATTTCTTATCATAATGCTATATACAATTGTTTATCAATTCTACTAGGTTTATTTATTCACCTGGTCATTTTGTGAAAAGTATGTGTATTGTGTTAAACTGCCTTCGTTTATACCTGCAACTATATATGTTGATATCATTTCTGTACATTGAAGAGGTTTAAGTGACGCTTTCTTTTGGAATAGTTGCTGATGAGTAACTTGAAATTTCTTTGAAAGAAATAAACTGTTCTATCCTAAATGGAAATTTGGAGAAACATAAAGCCCTCTCTATAGCTTCCTTAAATGTGTATCTCAGGTTAAAGTTAAGAAGTTAAACTTCCAGTTATCAGAAACGGCTGAAGTGTGCTGTGGTATTTGTATGTGCCTGGGTAAAGTTTGCGCCTGCCTTAAAAAGTTTACTGTCATCATGTTTGACTAAACTTTTTTTTTTATTTTATTTTTTTTATAATGGTGCCATTCAATTAATTGTACTGTATGTGATCTTGCGTCCCATGTTCCTACTACTCGAGTTGCATGACATGACTCTTTAAATAAACTTTTTCAAAATAAAAATTTTCATATATTGAAGCTCAGTTTGCTCGTCTACTAAACTGTTTTGGGGTAATTGTAATGTGTATGTTGGTAATCGGGTAATAGGTGGGTCAGGAATGCAATTAAGCTACATCTTGTGCGCATGCGCATCGTATGTCCGCCAGATGGCGCCACAGGCTCATTTACAGCCGCTCCAGCTACCTGTTCGCTTTCTGTTTCTTTTCTACTTTTACTTTCATGTCTACATTTATTCTTTCATTTAGCACTATGGTCACATTATGCACTATATTTATTGAGGTATATTTTGATGTCTGTTTTTATTCTGTTGCTTTTTAAGAGATGTGTACGTTTCTAAACGGTGAGAAGGTTGCATTTTTTTATTAGTAGGTTTCTTTGACCTTTAGCATTGAAGATGCATGTTCACACTCGCTCTCCCTGCGCACATCAACTGCAGGCAACAAGGAGACGCTTTGCTGAGCTGTGCTTGAATTATTAATACATTTTTGCGGCCACAGAAGCGACATCTCGGAGGGGGAAACACTCCTCGTTCGGTTTCCATAGCACCGCCCCCAGGAGGCTCGCCTGGCCTTTCATATAATAAACAACCAGTCAGAATGAAAGCACAAATGTGTACCCTATGCTTTAAAAAAAAATGGATTTTTGTCGCAGTAATGCAGTTCCTCCAAAAAACAAAAAGAACCAGGAATATTTGAAAATGAACGGCTTGCGAATGTTTCCCGTGATGTCTAACCCCTCCCAGTTAAAGTGGGCAGACTGGCGCGTATGGAGAAGGGGGTGGTGGGAGGGGGTGCTGTCTAGAGTGTAGCGTGCGCTCCGGTGCATAAGCGACGGGCAGCACGCGCCGTATCGCTGACCTTGGTGCTGAAAGCGGTTTCCGTGCATCAGATTAGATAAACTTCCATCCCAGTCCTTTATATGATCGCTAATTGTATTTGTTGTTTGTGTACATTTTCGTTAGGTTAGATTCGGTTTTTTTCCACCAAACTTTTTTTTTCAGTCTTATAAAAAGCAGGAGTCTGGTTTGACGTGAACATCAGATGTATTGGCTCGCACCGAGATGGCAGTGAAAACGCTCACGGTGCGTATGAAGAACGAATTCATCATTTCGAACAGACACAGCCACTCCACTTCTGATTCCTCCTGTCATATATAGGTCTTTTTCTTTTTTTTTTTCAATTGTCGTGCCTGAGGACCGACGTCGTGTTTCTTTAGCTGTCTGCCCGACTTCATCAGAGATCTGCTAGGGGTCTGTCCGGTATGTCCGACCAGCTCGTGCGTGACATGATACTTTAACACAAACGAAAAGAAAACGAAGGATTATCATATTTGGACATGGATACTCCGAAGGAGCCTGGTTTCGCGCCCAGCAAAGAGGCTTTCAAGCAGCTGGCAGGAAAGACGTTGGGTCATATGTACAAGTAAGCTCAAATAATCATAATCATTCTCTTGGTTTCCCCACCAAACTATTTTTGCATTACATATTCGTGAGCGGCATTCCCAAATAAATGATGAATAATTATTTAACGAATGATGAATGATGTTGTCACGACACCCACAAAAACACACATTTGCAACACGGCTGTTTAAAGTTGTGTGCGTGTGAGAGTGTAATGATAAAACTGTGATTCAGAGTGAAATGTTAAGAGTGTGGAAAAGATTTCTAAGTAGTGTGGGTTAAAGAAAAGCTGATTGAACTGTAATCGCTGATGAGAGAATTCCCCTGGGTGCCTCCTATTCAGAGCCCATTCAGAGGTCTTTAAATAATTCACTTAAATGAAGAGAATTTCCTTCACTCTAGGTATTTGTGCAAAAGGAAAACCAATTGTGCAATTTGTGATATAGTTTTAGATGATGTTAATCAAGACTATATATATTTTTTATATGTAGTCTTTACGTTTTTGATTGAATAATAAAAACAGATTTTTTTAATGGTTAAGATTTGTTTTAATTAATTAACCATTTTATATATTATTTTTGTTTTTTTGGTTTTCGATGCTGAATTGCTCTCCTTATTATACAGGCATCGAATTTGATTATTTAACCTTTACATTATACTTGCACTTTGAAATAAACGTCGAAAATATAAAATTCCTGCGTGTCTTCGATTTACTCCAAATAATACATTCAATTTCGAATGCAAAATAAAGCATTTTTAAAGAGCATAATCGAAATTGGTTCTTGAATTTTTCTTTATTTGGTTGACTAATCGGCTAGTACACATACTCTCTGTAAAAAAAAAAGTGTACTGAAGTACGTTTGTTAACAATTATTCTGAAACATTAAATACTGAAACATTTCTCTTTTCGTTAAGGGTGTTCAAACTTTTAATCGTGAATCTTGTATGAATGCAAATAAGGGCGAAGGTGAACGAAATGCTGCAATGCGGTACAGAAGAGACGGATGAGGCCTTTGGCGCTCCGACTGAGTCCTCAACGTTTCCTAACATTGAGTTTAGCGCTAATAAGGATTATTTACACACTGTTTTTTATTGCTAAAAATATTTTAATACTTATGATAAAGTTGACTTGTAGGATAAATGTCATGGGATGCTAAAATAGTACCCATGATATACCCTGTTTAAAATATGAATGAATGTTCGATTAATGTAACTCATATGACTTACAAGTGTTTAATTATATTTATATATATTTTACATGATTTAGTCTATTCTAATCTATTCATCGGTGAGTTACCCTTAAGCTTTTTCCTTACTCTCCCTGCATCTATGGGTATATATGGTTAAAAGTTAATTCGATTCTGGCCTTTTTGCCGGTGTAGGGTGTTGGAAAAAAGACAGAAACCTGGGGAAAATATTGAACTAACGGAGGATGGCCGACCGGCACAGCCAGCTGAGAGGAAGGCGCCCTTATGTGACTGCACGTGCTTCGGCCTCCCGCGCCGCTACATCATCGCCATCATGAGCGGCCTCGGCTTTTGCATCTCTTTCGGGATTCGGTGCAATCTGGGCGTGGCTATCGTGAGCATGGTGAACAACAGCACCATTCACCAGAACGGCAAAATCATCATCAAAGAGGTGCGTGCGCGTGCATGGAATTTCTTCATAGGGATTACGTCTACGTCATGTACGTGGTTTCCCCACCTTCCGTGCGTGCACACACGCGCGCGCGTTTGTCTTTCCATCTTTAGGAAGGGCAAATAAAAAAAATACCCCCCCCCCCCCCCCATTTTCTCTGTTAATTTACGTGTTTAATATTCAAACGGTTCATGTAATCACAAACACACACACGTGTAAATTTTTACATATATATTTTGTG
>JAQMYG010000023.1:7428313-7445149 GCA_030014215.1 Clariallabes teugelsi | reverse complement strand
CGAATTAAATGAAAGCCAGTATATAATAAATACAGAAATAATACAAGACCAACATTTTGGCGATGTATCTTTTGACGTGGTCAGATAAAGACAAAATAAGTAAAAGCAAATTGTAACAACGCTTCTATACCAAGAGAAGAGATGCGCTATTTCCTAATAGAAATAGAAATTCGATCGAAATTCAGGCTGCGTTTATTTATGCAGGCACACACGAAATTGTAATTAAATAGGATAATCTGCTAAATGTGTGCGTTTTTTGTTGTATTTTTGCAAATGTTTTCTTGCAATTGTGTAAAAGAGGATCGTGTGCTTCTGTTTGTCAGAGTGTTTGGGGCGGCCATCGTTCTCACCTCCACCCTCAACATGTTCATCCCGTCAGCAGCGCGCGTGCACTACGGCTGCGTCATTTTCGTCAGGATATTACAAGGGCTCGTGGAGGTGAGCATGTCACGTGCGCGACTGGATTGACCTCTGCATTACTGAAAAATACGTAAATAAATATATAAATAAATAAGTGCCCAATCATAGGTTAAATGACAGGGAATTACTTTCATGCATTAAAAGTTATTAAACCATTTACAGTTTAATACCATAATTTGACCCGTTTCTCTGACAGCGCACACGTACAAAATCCATTTTTGGGACCACCAAAGTACGTTCACTAAGCTATTTTAAAAGTACAGTCACAATGAAAAAACTTTTTTTTTTTGCATAATTTAAAATTTCCCAGCATTTGGAGACATTTAACAACCAACAGCCAATCCCCATACAGAGTGAGGAAAATCACAAAATCAAAGGAAATCACCAAAGATCACAGTTTCAGAATTGCATCACTTTCATATGATGTTTAGAGTTGGATGCTTTTTCTGGGAGCAACTGACAATCTTCACCAGTTATCACTACTCGAGTTGAAACTGTGCTGTGGTCAGATGAGACCAAAATCAAGATGGTAGCCTTTTCTGGAAATTGGTTACTGTACATACACTCCTACTGTAAAATACAATGGTGGGTGTTTTGCTGCACGTGGTTCAGGGGATCTAATTAAAAATAGATGGCAACAAGGACTCTGATAAGCATCAAGATTTTCTGTCCCAAATCTTTTCCAGACCTTAAATAAAAACTATTCCAAACATACATCAAAACCCATACCAACATGTTTGCTGTAAACACAGAATTTTAGCACCATGGTGCTATCTTAGGAGCTTAGGACCTTACTAGGATTTTAACCTTAATGAAACTCTGGGGTGGAGTCTAGGAACAGAGTTAATCCAAGTTTAAAATTATAAAGCTAATCAAAAGGTTCTGTGGAAGAGTGGTGCAAAATCCTATTTTGTTAGATGTAACACACAAAAAAAACAGTGATTGAATTTTTCTGGAGGGAATTAAAACACACTGTTCAATTGCTGGACATTTTGGATAGCTATGTAGCTACTTATAATTTTGGCACAATGGTTTTGGTAGAAGATATTTAAGGGTATTTTGTGGATATTCTCACTGGTGATGGATAATAAAAACATTCTAGCAATCAGTCAAAGTCTGAGGAAATCTGTCAGAAATAAGCTTGTTTGCTTGCTGTATGTTCGTACCATGCTGACTACATTTGATTTGCTGGCCATCATTATGTTTAGTATTTAAATTAATGAAATAAATTAGCCTTATTATAATATGGTAACACAACTATTAACAATGGGTTTGTAAGGCATCACTAAAAAAAACTGATAGTGATACTGAATATATTTACTGTTCCTGGTTTAAATGCAACATCCAATTCCTGTGGTTTATGGGTTATTAGGAATACCTTTAAATACAAGTCTGTGTAGATAGTTAAGGGGTTCACATCGGTTTAAGCAATGCATAACTTAAAATTTTTATACTTATTTGTATACAATTTCATGACAGGGAGTGACATACCCAGCATGCCATGGGATTTGGAGTAAATGGGCTCCACCTCTGGAGAGAAGTCGCTTGGCCACCACTTCCTTCTGTGGTAAGGACAGACAAATTCCTGTAAGCACATACACATTTGCTGTTTTGATTTTTAATTAAAGAGGTTAAATATTCCAATGGTAAGTATTATAGTCTACCTTTACAGTGGTAGTTTTATAGTATCTGCTTTTTGTTTGTCATTTACTTAAAAGAGGAGAATTCCTTTGTGTTGCCAAAGCTCCTCTGCCTCTTTTATAGTCTAGGGTTCCATCTTGCAGACTTTTTCGGTTTGTCAAATGCATTGACATAGTTTAATTTTGTGTTATTACAAGCAATTAATTAATGGTTGGCACAGTGCATAGAATTGGAAATATATGTAGAATTTTGCATGTTCTCTATATATCTGTGTGGGTACTCTGGTACAGTAGTCTGGGTGCTCTGGTTTCCCCCACCTCATTATCTACTGTATGTCTTAAAAACCCCAGCTAAAAATATTCGTATTAATATTATCATATAACATTCAGCTATTCGTCTTCTAGCATATTATTCAGTAACTAAATTGAAATTAATAGGAATTCCATGTATTTAGAAGAGTGACAAAACTAAGCCTGTAGAAGACAGACATTTTGTAGTTTCACTAAATCTGTAACTCATCCATGCATAAGCCAAAGCCAGTGAATGATGCTTCCTTCCTTATTATGTTATCCTGTCCCTTCCACAAATGTGATATCCATGTGAAGCCACTCAATGTGTAAAGATTTTACTGCAATCAAGCCCACTTCTCTTAGTACCTTATTCCCTCTCTGTCTAACCATAACATACGTTTTTCTTCATTTTCCCCTCTCTGTATGTAGGATCTTATGCTGGTGCAGTTGTAGCTATGCCTCTGGCTGGGATCCTGGTGCAGTACACTGGTTGGTCCTCTGTCTTCTATGTCTATGGTAAGTTTGGTGATTTTACATACAGTAGAACACATACTATTATATATAAAATATATGCATGCACTATATTCATAAATATATATAGAGAGATTTGAAACAAAAGAAGATTTGTGTTTGTCTATGTATTAGTCAGGGAGTCGCTGAGCTGTAACTATATTATGGGTTATGATTTGACACTATTGATTTTTCCTCTGATGTTTCAATGGGTCTGTCGTCATGCTGACACTCAATGTTCCACTGATAGAGGCGCACTCAACCTTTCAAAAAGCATCACTATAATGATTTTAAAATACATTTAACGTACATTCCCTTTTTTTTCTCTCTCTCTCTTTTTTCTTCTCTGCGTTATATCAGGGAGTTTTGGTCTTGTCTGGTATGTCTTCTGGATCTTGGTGTCGTATGAAAGTCCTGCTGAGCATCCTACAATCACGGACGAGGAGCGCTGCTACATCGAGGAAAGCATTGGAGAGAGTGCTAAGCTGCTGGGACCTGCTGAGGTGAGAATCATTATAATGGATGATTAGTGCAATACAACACTTTTTTTGAAAACAAAATAATATTATGTTAAATTGTCTCTCAAACGGGCATGTGATTTATAGCTGATGAATTCTGTTTAGCAGAAAGAGGGCATTTTTAACATTTAATGACATTGATAGAATGGCAAAAAGGTGTGTGATTGACACAGAGCAAAAGAGATTTTAGCCTTAAAAGTTTTAGTGGTTTCCTCAAATCTCTTTGAATGGTCGCAGGGAGCAAATCCTGCATCAGATACTCGTTTTGATGTGCGCTCCCCTGTGTCCTCTCTGTCCTTTACATCTTTCACATGAAATCCTGCTTACTCATTACTGTAATGAGAAAGTGTTCCTCAAGCTTATAGTAACCCTCAAGGGTTTTCAGGGATTTAAATACTGCTTAGCTAAAGAAAATAGGACTTACTGTAGTTGCCAATCAGTTTAAAGTTAAAATCCTTCTCTGTTCTATATATAGTTGCAGGTTAAGACACATTGGTTTGATGGAAAACAATCATTAAGATTAATCTTAGGTTGCTGTCTCATTTCTGTGCCAAACTATGTACATATATAGCGAGCTTAAACATTTGTTGATTTTCATATGCTTTAGAAAAAAAGCAAATATTGCTGCCATTTAATTTTTGACTTTCTTAATGTCACCTTCTCCCACAGAGCTGGAGGTTGAGAGACAAACAAATATTGACTAGACTTTAGCAAAGGTCTCTCATAAAATGTTTTTAGCAGTGAGTGCAAGATGTGTGGCTGAAAATGTAAAGATTTATTTCTCATATAAATATTATTTTGAGGAATATGCCTGTATTTAATAAATCTTTTATCACAATGTGAAATTTCTACTCTCAGAAATTCAAGACGCCCTGGAGGAAGTTCTTCACCTCAATGCCTGTCTATGCAATCATCGTGGCTAACTTCTGCAGAAGCTGGACCTTCTACCTGCTGCTCATCAGCCAGCCAGCATACTTTGAGGAAGTGTTTGGTTTTGAGATCAGCAAGGTAAGGACACACTAAGCTCGTTTAATTTCTCACGTTTGTGCGTATTTATATGTTGAGGAACCTCCTAATGGATCTTTTTATGCCTGTGTGTTTGTGGTCAAAATTATTTAACAAAACTGTGACCTTCAACATTCCCGAAAGGTTTAACTTGGCTTAATGAATAATTCATGAGTGCTTTGTCACCAAAGCCAGCGTTTGCATCTCATTTATTTATTTTTTCCAAAAGAAAATTTTTATTTATCTCCAAAAGAAAACACCTGAACACCTGAACACCTGAACAGTAATTAATGTCATTACACTGATTTCTTGTTGATATGCTGGTGGTGATGCATGGCAGATTATAACATTGGTTTAGAATTATGATATTTAATTTGTGATTTAATTGAATTTGTATTGGCTATCCGAATTTAAGTCTAGATTCTGAAATACTTTGTCTATTTCGAATATGTACAGTAACAGATGTTTTTGCTTTTTGACTTAACCCATATATTCTGTTCAAATCAAATGGACAGAATGGTTAATAAAAGAAATGTTTCTATTATTAATGTAACATTTATATTACAGTGTGTATGTTCAGATCATTTGGATCTGAATAAGATGAAATAAAAGTTTTACAAATGACGATCTCGTCAAATCTGTGATTAGTTACATTCCGCCCTGTGCATATACTGTAAATGTATTTTTGGCTGCCTATTTACAGTTTGGCTCCCTATACTGATAGTAACTGAGACAAGGATGATGTCTAGCTAAAAACATACATTTTATAATTTTATTTTAATTATATCTAGATGTCCAAGTTCTTTACATCAGAACCAGATTTCCCTCCTCATGTTTAATTAGACATAAAATCTTCCTTTTTCAGGTTGGCATGCTTTCAGCCCTTCCTCATCTGGTGATGACCATTATTGTGCCAATCGGAGGCCAGATAGCAGATTTCCTGCGTGCTAAAAACCTCATGTCTACCACGAATGTTAGAAAGATTATGAATTGTGGAGGTTTGTTTTATCATTACACTGTACAGAGCATTTGATGATAAATGATCATGTGTGTGATTAGAAATGGCCTTAATGATTTTTATTAAAACTGATTTCAGAAGAAATTGGCATCAATTGAAGCAAAAATTTAGGCCACAAAGTGCCTCTGTCTTTGATTCATATATTATTGTGGTTGGCAACTTTAATTTTAAAATAGTTAAATTAATCAGAGTGCAAATACAAATTACTTTTTGGAGCAAATGTTTGGTTAGTCAATAATTTTGAAGCAGTTGTATGCATGCGTATATAAATCTATGATCATTGTCAAGAAATAAAAAGATACAACCATTTGTGGATCTCAAACCCACCAACAGATGAAAAAAAACAATCCACATCAATGATTTAACCGAAATTTATTTTTGATTGGCATACAAGAAATAGTGTAATGTTTCATTGATATGATTGTGCTTAAAGCATAAAAATGACCAAAATCTTTCTCTTATTTTCAGGCTTTGGTATGGAGGCTACTCTGCTGCTAATAGTAGGATACTCTCACAGTAAAGGCATGGCCATCTCATTCCTAGTGCTAGCTGTGGGCTTCAGTGGATTTGCTATATCAGGTGAGATTATTTAGGGCAACATAATAGAATATAAAACATCCAGTATATATACTGTAAATGTAACTCATACTATAATTTAAAAAATGATTATAAAACAGACTTTGGTTGACAAAAAAAAAAAAAGAATCCTAAAATGTGAGTGTAAAGACATACATTTTAATCCATCAGTTTACACTTTCTATGTGTTATTCTATAGACAGATTTTACCATAATGTCTTTTCCCCCCAGAATTGCCATTTACTGAATACCAACATCGCAGATGTAATTTGTTTATTTGAGGTTGTCCACAGAGTAATTTTGACAAATAGGAAAAAAGGCAATGTTTGCCATATTTAACGCCTTATTTCGGTGCAGTGTTCTATCGGTGTTCTCAGTCCATTCTATGCAGCTGGAGATGAGAGTGTATTTCTACTGTGCCCGTTAAATAATTCATCCTCTCTTTCCCTCGAGAGCTGCCTTACTGCCTGCACAGGCAGACACAACCCACTGAGTGGGAGGTGGGGGAGCACCGCTGCTCCACAAGATGGCTGCACGATCTATTTTTAGTCAGATTTTCTAGCATAATGTCAGAGATACTGAAAAATCCACATCCTATAGTGGATAAAGAAAGAAATGCATTGTACTGCTGCCGTGTACAGTATACTGATGCAGTTTGCATGGGCAGCGAGCTTGACTGATTATATCAATGGCATTAATAACTTGGTAGAACCTGTTAGTCTGATGAATTAGTTCTCGTGATGCCATCGTGAAATTAATCATTTAATGTGGTGGAAAATGTAAGTAGACAGGAAGCAGTGTATGGCAAAAAAATCTATTATGGAAGAACATTGTGTAAATCAATTAGTTTACTACATACTGTATTTTTGTATACAAATCAGAGTAGGATTTAGTTATGTTATAAATGTAAATGTGCTGCTGTATTAATCCTAGACATCTTTCATTAGTGACAATAAGCTGTTTTGTTTTAACATGGTAGCATGGTGTTCACATACTTTAGCTATTTTTCAAGACTAAAATTTCATCACTCTGCACCAAACACTCCACTGCATTGCTGATGAAAAAATCTGCATTTCTGATGCATCCGGTGCAAGTGGATGTATATATTACACAAATGAAATGAAAAACATGTGATAAAAGTGATATAATGCTATTAATGAAAAGGAAAACATGAACACAATTTTAAAAGCGTTATGTTAATCATTTAATAAAATATATTACTTCCCATAAATCAAGTCCTGTTTATTCATAATTTCAAATGTTTGATTTACCTTCTCTTTAGGCTTCAATGTTAATCACTTAGACATCGCTCCACGTTATGCCAGTATTCTAATGGGCATCTCAAATGGAGTCGGGACCCTGTCTGGCATGGTGTGCCCTCTGATTGTTGGTGCTATGACCAAAAATAAGGTATGAACATTTTAAAGGTATATATGATCACCATATGTGATAATGCCTCTGTGGCCAGTATTTTTATTTATTTATTTATTTATTGACTTTTTTTTTTTTTTTGCAAATGTATAATACTGTATAATTTGTTTGTGTACATGTTGTTGTGTGATTTATAATGTGTTTACTGGATTGATTAATGAAAAAGTCCTCATCATGAAACATTTGTGATATGTTTAGAAATTTTGGTTATTGGTCAATGCTATATTTTTAGCCAAGCTTTTGTCAATACTTTTGTCATTCCCATGAGAAGGCTGCGCATTATGCTGATTTGAAAGGAGACATTGTTATTGATGGTGTAGTTTTTTTTACATTGGTAAGAGAAAGTAGACAGAGCATATTTTCCCAGTTATCATTTGAAGTGATTTTTACAGTTAGTGGAGACAGCGAATGTTGAAGATATTGGATAGCCTAGCTAGTTAAGTGTCTTTGAGATGACAAGCACAATGGTGTTGAGTTGATGTTACAATAAATGTTACTGTTTTGAAATCTGATCAGGTAGTTCAGAGTGCACAGATGAGTAGGTGAGCGAGCTGGACAGACTGAAGTCCCATTCGCATAGTCTTTAAATGTTTGTCCGGACTTTTAATTCTCAATGATTCTCAGCTGCTGTACTCTTTCTCATCATATGCCTTGAATATTTAGATCACCTAAATATTCTGATGTACTCACAAATCATCTATGCTTTGTGTTCCCTGCTTTCAACTTTGCCAAAACACACCAAACTGTCTATGATCTTTTACAATTTTAAGGATCATATTAAGGATCATCTTTTCAGAGATTTTCATTAATGTCCTGTCAGCTAATATGTTAACAATGACCTCTATTCCCCTCCTGTATACCTTCATATAAATATCTGTCTCATTAATATAAAATCCTGATGTGAATTTTCGTTTCACCCGTCTTAGTATGGCAAGTAAAAAATGAGCACTCAGTAGTCTTAACTGCGCTACAATTCTGGAGCAAATAAAGGCTTCTACCACCCAACACAGCGCAACACTTGTTAATTCAAAATGCAGCTACGCAGACCTGTCAGCTAGCACTCTACTGTTGGTTAATAGCAAAATGGGGGAAAAAACAGAGGAAATAGAGGCATGACAAAGTCCTACGAACTTCAACGTCTATGATGATTTTTTTTAGTTGGCAACTTAGTTAAAAAAATGTTAAACATGCTTATTATTATTATTATTATTATTTTTGGTACTGAGTATTTGTCGTGATGAACAAAACTCCTGATGAACCTCCTGATGATCATCTCTAGGATTTCCTAAGATCCTAAGATCTGTATTAAATTTGAAAATATGGGAAATTATTATTCAAAGTAGTGTTGTATTTCTCTCTTTAGTTATAGATAGGGATCAAGTTCCACTTTTGCCACTATCAGCCAGTCACTAACCAGTCAAAAAGAATTGTGAAAACGGTGAAGTTAAATTAAGATGAGTTTGTTGATAAAAGACATTGATTAAAATGAGTGGGCAAAATAATTGTGAAAATGTCTAGTTCTTTCCTGATGATGGCAAAATCCATAGATTTTAGCTAAATGATACCTTCTGTACTATTATGGATTAATATCTATATGCCTCATTGAAACAAAGGAGTAAAATCAGCATACTCTTTCCTCTGCAGACAAGAGAAGAGTGGCAATATGTGTTCCTCATTGCCTCACTGGTACATTACGGCGGTGTGATCTTTTACGGCCTCTTTGCATCGGGTGAGAAACAGCCATGGGCTGACCCAGAGCAAACCAGCGAAGAGAAATGTGGCTTCATCGATGAGGATGAGCTGGCTGAGGAGACCGGAGACATCACACAAAACTACGGTGCTCTGGGCGCCCCGGCTAAGACCTATGGAGCCACCTCACAGATGAATGGAGGATGGCCTGATGGATGGGAGAAAAGAGAAGAATATGTACAAGAGGGAGCAGAAGAAGGAGGATATGGATACAGGCAGGGCAGGGAGTACTCTTAGACAACACACACAGACACACAGACAAAGCACATAAATACAATCAATGCACACATCCACATGGTAGACGTATTTTCTAGTGATTGTGAGTTCTAAAAAAATGCTAAATTAATGAGAAAGATGTAAAATAATACACATTGTTGTATGTTTGCACAAAGGAAAATAATAAAATATAAAATAAGACAAGCTGTTAAATAGATAAAATATATACATACAGTATATATATAAATATATATAAAACAAAAATGATAGAAAGATGTAATACATATCAAATTGGCAGATTGTAACTGTAAATTGTCTATGTAAAGAAAAATAAGTGAATATATTTCAAGTGCAATCTTGTGTAATGTTGTGAAAATATTTGCACCTCAACATTCTATAGAATTAGTTTAGTTGCAGGTGTTGAGAACCACCACACCTCATAACGGCTCAAATAAGAAATGCACACAGAGCCAAACCAGCGTCAGAAAACCCTGTACCCTGAACAAATATACTGGTTTTTCTGTTTCCTTTGCTGATTGCACTTCGAAAAATCATACTGTGCCACTGCACAAAACCATGAGCCTGTTTTTTCCACGATGTGTTATTCTTTCATTGTAGATGGAGTTTTTTTGTGAGACTTTAGAGGATTTGGGTCTTTGACACTGTATTTAAGAGCACAGCTATAAAGAAAAAGAAAAAAAAAAACACAGGTGTAAAAATAAATGTGTTGTCTTAGCCTGGATTGGGATCAGACGTTTTAAGGCTGAGAAAATGATTTAAAGCATTTATGGCTTAGCAGAATATTTTGTGTATTACCAAGGTTTGTCAAGCAGAAGCAACATTGCTAAGAAGAATTTATGATGTAGTTAGCTATAATGGCATTGTCTATTGGCTAGTTTTATATTAAGTGATAGCACAGCCATCCACTGCCAGGAGAGCATAAGAGCACAATTAGTTATGATTTTATTGCATAAGAATTAGTTCAGCTAAATTTTAAGCAATATTAGCCATATACCGTTTGCATATAAAGAAATGCCAAGACTTGAGTTTCCTTAAAGCATCTTAGCACAATTATCCTTGGTATATGGTCGAGTGACCATCACACTGTACACGGCTCTGCCAGCTAATTGAAGTGAGTGGTCTCCTCCAGGCACATATAGCTGGGCTATGGTGTTGCACATCCTACAGTCTCGCGTCTTTGCTCTCAGATGTCTGCTTCCATTTTATGGTGATTCTCAGATGGGGGATTAGTGATAAATATTGACCAGCCAAGAAAAAAGAAATAAGAAAAAAATAAAGCACAGAGTGGATAAAAGAAAAGCACAGAGTGTCCAAAAGACCCAATCCTTGAGTCCCTTCTGATTTTTGGAATACCAGAGTTAACACCATGCCATCTTGATGTCCGTGAATTGTAGTTATGCATGGATGAGAACACTGTTTCTAGCTGTACATCTTTTAAAACAACTCCTTTTCTGCTTTAAGTTACTGATGGGTTAATTTCTTTGCACAGTTAACCAAAGGTAATGTGTAGAGTTGGGTTTTAGCCGTGTCGGGTTTAATGGGTGGGGGGAAATCCCGTAAAGACTCAAAAACAGCTACCTGCTTTATAAACAGCCAGAGTAGGTTTTAAGCATATTCAATGTACAAAGCAATAAATCCATGGTAACAGTTAATGTTTATCCAGTATGAACAAAAAAAAAAGAAAAAATATGTATGTAACTCATTAGCACATTTAACTGTAGTGACTTTTGATTCGAGTTGTGTTTTTGTGATGACAATTTAAAAAAAAGATCAAATATAAAGTTATTGTTAAAACATGTATAAAAGATATAAATAGATTTAGCAGGAGTCCAGTGCAAAACTCTTTGACTCTTTTATAAGGAGTGTTTGTGCTGGACCCACTCACCAGAAGAGAATGATTCCTATGTGCCACCTACAACTAGTTCCTGAGTGAAACTCTCGCCACGGTTCTCAGTCCCGTAGGTGGACACACCTCTGTAGTTGTCATGTGTGGTTGCCAGTGGTTGCATTTTTGCAAGTATGTTGTTGTCAGATGTTCTCCTTCCTCCTTTCCCAATCCCTCCCTGCCTTTATTTGACTTCCCTCTTGTTTTTGGTCTGTGTTTTGTCAGTGGCTTGAGACCTTCTCCTCTTATCTACCTACTTCCTCTCGTAAAAACCCACTACTGCTGCAATATTCAACAACGAAAGGGGTTGTTTATAAAGGTATTCAGAAATGCACAAATATTACAGTTATTAGCAAAGACATTATGGTACCATATTCCTGTTTTGTGCCTCAGAGTAAAGTGTGGCTTCGTTTGCTGTGTTACTTGTAAATTAAGAGGTTTGTTGATGTCAAAATGAAATGCTCTATATATCCTTTTTTATATAAAACTATAACAAAATTTTATACCAGTGTCTGCTTCCTCATTCTACAGGCAAACACACACTAGACATAATAACACATTTTTCCACTCATTCATCTATTCTTTAGTGACTGCTTTGTCCTACTCATGGACATGATGGATGTGGCGCCTATTCTAGGAAAACTGGACATGAGTGTGGATATTTCCTGAATAGGACTCCAGTCTATTACAGGTTACCAAACTGGCACACATTAACACCTAGGGGATGTTTAGAGTAGTCTATCGATGTACTGGCATGTTTTGGGAGGTAGTAGAACACTAAAAAATCCAGAGGAAATTCATGGAGCGTGCCATTTAGACCCAACAGCTCTCAAATAAAACATCAATAGTTAAAACATGCATGCTATTGATAAGGCATTGTGTATAAATAGTAAACCTCTGGACTTATCTGTGGTGAGATCAATAGTCTAGTCCCTGGAGCTCTAAAGCCCTACTGGCCCCTCTAACCTATTATTGGCCACAGCAAGTAGGAATTGCACTCATAAAGCTATTTGGAGGATGTGTTCCAACCTCGCTTTTATTAGAGCCCTGTTCTGCTTGCTGATGAGGCAAGCCAATAATTGATACCCCAAAGTCTTAAAAATATCTGATCTTATAAATATGATTATACCTGACAAGCAGAACAGATTGACCTTTTAGTCTTGCTAAGAAAGATATTTTTTTCCTTTTGATTTTATTTCTCTGTGTGAAAGATAAGTGAGTAGGGGGCTAAATAAGACATGTTTAGGGGAGGGGGGTCATGTTTCATTTTACTCAGGCAGGATATATGATAGGAAGTGAGTGTCTCATCACATCCAGGGACCTTCACAGAGCCCACAATGTCAGACCACTCTGACGCCAAAGGTGACGCGCTGCAGCGGGCATCCAATTATACCCGTTCACTTTATTACATAGTGTGAGTGAGTCACTAATTGGATAACCTTCCCGAAGTTGATTGATTTACACGAGCTGGAGAAAGACATTCGTGCTTGATTAAGCTTAACTCATCAATTGTTTGTGATGACATAATGAAGCTGGAGATTTAGCTGACAACATGCATATGGAGTTTGCTTCTTCAGAGGAAGATACATTGAAAAACGATTGTCATTATATTCCTGAAAATTATCGCTTGATTAACAAATCAATAAAATTGCAGTCCTTGCTATTACAGAGCTGAAATCTTGACTGATAGTTTAATTTCTGAGAGAGCATCCCATTTTATTTGTAGCATCTCATAGACTCTATCTGCTATAATGTTCCATCTGAACAGGAAGAGTGGCAGCTGTGGTGAGATCACAGCTCGTGCCATAGCAGCTCAGCTCCATTACTTTGTGTTAATTTGACAGGCACAATGAGTGTCACTCCCCCTGCAAAGCATGTTAGCTTACACTCGGCCGGCCGGAACGTCATGGGTCGCTTGCTACTGCGCCTGAACTTTGTCCAATAAACAGTGCAAAATGCAATATAATGAGAGCAGAATCCAGTGTGGTGTGAATATTTTTATTATGCCTAAACAGAATGTTTGGTTAATTGGGGGGTGTATAGGTTTGGCTGTAATGAGAATTTAATGATCATGTTTGTGTGCACGTGCTCACGCATATGCTCAGCATCTCACGCATGACTATGTCATTGCTGGTGGGGGGCAGGTGTTCCAGTCATCCCTGAGGGACAGGCATGTGAGTTGTAGTGACTGAAAATCACTCTTTGATGACAGAGGCAGCTCAGGGACTAGGGAAAAGCCTGGTCGACTCATAAATATCCCCTTGATCTGAGTAGACGAGAAAAAGGATGGCGGAGAAAGGGAGGTGTGGCTACCTAGTATCCAAGCTCCACTGGGACCAGGGGCAGGGGTCTGAAAGGAAGCCATGTAATCCATCTCCTCCAGCTCTCTTCTGTTAGATGGAAATGCACCAAAATGAATTTACCGTGGGTATTAAAACCCAATAATGCCCTGCACCCTTCCCCCCCACTGCTTCCCCTCCATCACTTTCTACTCCACCCTCATCAATTATTACACACTTTCATTAGGTTCGGCATTGTTATCAACCAGAAAGTGTAATCTGATTTAGAGATTTTTTTTTAATGCATGGATATTCTGTGGCATTCTTTGAATCCATGTTTGGTTATGTGCTGTCCAGATTAAAAAAACAAAAACAATTTCAACCTTGCTTCACAACACTAATTCATGTCTTTTCTGCATGGTTGTTTTCTTTAAATAAGGATTTTGTAGAGCTCATATGCTGAAGTAAGGGAGGGAAACTCACCCATGCTTGTGTACGTGTGCTTGTTTGCAGTGAAGAAACCTGTTTTACCTTTTAATCAAGGAATGACAAATGACAGGTCAAGAAATATAAAAGTACATGTATAAGTAGTTTGAAGTAAACTGAATTTAAGTTTAATTGTATAACAGATTTACAGGCATATTTACATTGATCAGCCATAAAATTAATACCATTAACACTGATTATCAATTATATACCAATAAACTAGTAACATAATCATGGGTACCCAAGGCTCACCCATGCCCATAGGGAACATAAGCTAGCACATCCTGTCCAAACCCAAAGAAAAGCCTCATAAACGTACTGTAAACAGAAAGGCACCAGAACACCCAGTGCACCACAGCATGCCACGCATGGGGCCAAGCAGGCAAAGAGCCCAAGGCTGCCACCTAGCCTCCAAACTCCCCAGATCTCAATCTGATCAAGCATCGATGGGATGCAACAGAAAAAACAAGTTCAATCCACAAAGGTCCCACCTTGTATCCCATAGCACCCAAACAATCTGCTGCCAATATCCCGGTGCCAGACACCACAGCACACCTCTAGAGGTCTTGTGAGAGCTGCCCAGGCAGGAAAAGGACAACCTACAAAATACTGGGCATAAAGTTATGGCTGATCTTTGCAATTCACAGATATCAGCATGCTTTCATAACATGTTAGTAGTGTAAATAATACTGATATTTATATTTAGTGTCAGAAAATTAAGTTTTCTAAATTCAATTTTAAATGTGCTGAATTCAATATCTTCTAGTAAAAATGATTTTAGATGAGCTACATAAAACAAAAACATCTGGCTTCCTTTGTGAAATGTTACACTTGCCTTACCTTTTTATTTCAATATAATTGGAGTCATAATCTAAAGACTAAAAATTACTGATTTTTACTGACCATTTGTATTCCTGCATGGAAAATCACAGCTTTTGGTCCAGTCCTGGACCCCAGATAATTAGACAGCGAGTGGCTGAAGGCACATAGTCAGAGAGGAAGACTGAGGGACTCCTGGGAGGTGTCCTGACCTTTTAGAGGAGCTGATTTACAAAATTCAGTCTGCCAATCCATAGTGCTGTCAGGAGACCCACACCACATCCTGTTGATGATTCAGTATATACTTACACAAAGAAAAAATAAACACAAATACAATTTGTCATGGTATAATATTATCAGGTATCTGTGTCAAAAATGCCTTTCAAATGATTTAGTATAATAAGAGTTTTTCTTTCCTTTCTTCCTCTTTTCCAATGGTTCGAGTGTCTTTAGTTGTCATTGATTTTTTTTTAATCACAGAAGGTGAATACTGTATGTCTCCAGCAAAAATAAATAAATAACTAAAAATGGTTGAGAGAGAAGAGAAAGCAGTAGAACCTTTTATGTTCTGCTTGCCAGTACAGGCTTTATTCATCCTGGACTCTCCACCAGATGGGAGCCAGAAGAGAGTGTGTGTGTGTGTGTATGAGAGAGAGACAGAGAGAGAGCGAGAGGAGGGGTGTCCCCATATAACCAGATATGGGGGCTTTTCAGCTCCTTTGTTCACTGGCAGCCTTCAATAACATCACTGTGTGGGGTGTATATGTGTGTGTCCCTGTGTGTGTATTTGGGGGGGGTTCAGCAAAATCTCATTAAAAGTGAGGGTGCAGTAAAAAGGAATGAGATCCCATTAAGACGTCTATATGCACTTCAAACAACTCTTGAGGTCACACTGCATACAATGTGTCAGAAGAAAATACTAACAAAATAGCTAAATATAGAGAACAAGCTAAAAGTTTTATGAGGTAGCCTATATATTTAGTCAATTTAAGAAATTAATGAACCGAAGCTTGAAACAGGGACTTGTGTGAGTCATGTGAGAAATACACACAGTTGCACACAACCTTTTCTTCCTCTCCCAGTTGCTTATTGATTTTTCCTGTGTTGTGCACACACCTCCTCTACAGATTTGATTAGTGAAGCTGAGGTGAGAGAGAGAGAGAGAGAGAGAGAGAGAGAGATTGACTGATTGATTATTGACTCTCCTGATAGATGGGCTTCATGTATCTTGATGAATACTGTAGACCAGTGTTCTATTATAGCATAAGTAAATGTATTATGAAATGAAGTGATTTATAATATTCATAGTGATTTATAGTTACACAATTATACTCTCAGTAGTGTTTGTTTCAAAAATTCAAGAGATAATTACCTTGTCCTTAAGGAATGAAAAATCTATTTACTTGAAATTTTTAATGGAAGGCTAAGGTGTTTTTATACTTGCAACTACATGAGTTATTTTACAATTGGACAAAAGACATTTTAAACATGGCTAATGTGTCCTTTTACAGCAACCCATAAGTAAAAAAAAACAAAAAAACAACAACAACAAAACAACAACAGCAACAAACTATATACACTTGAGCTTTAAATGTAAATATAATGCTTATTAAATCTTTCTTTTGGTAATAATGTGTCAATTCATTGGGCATTAAAGGTTATGAAAAAGTGCATTTAAGTGTCAGCATTCACTCAACCTTGTTACCTAAACGTGTGGTGAACCCAGGTGACAAACAAGCTTTGTCACAAATACAGTACGTCGAATGTTCAACAAAAAGTTGCATCATACAAATTTCCTGGAGATCTTGGAAATTTCTTTTTTAACTAAAACGTGGTGATGTTGAATGCATAATCCTAAATTATTCATTAAAAATTTGGTTGAATACTTTTCAATCTTTGTGCCTAAGCTGCTAGGTAACAACATGCTTGTTTTAAAATTCATTGCAGAAAATATTTAAATTGCAAAAAAAAC
>JAQMYG010000023.1:7410657-7428213 GCA_030014215.1 Clariallabes teugelsi | reverse complement strand
TATATATATATATATATATATATATATATAATTAGTACCCTAATTATGCTCTAACAATAAATCCCTGGTCAAGGTCTGATGATCTGAAAGACTTGACTGCTGCTGATGTTTCTTTTTGTGAGGGACAATGTGATTTTCACAACCTGCAATTTCACTAATTGGAAAATGATACATTTCAACTGAAATGGTGAAAGAAGCTGTGGTGACCAAGCACACACACACAGAATGTATGAAAGGCTTTGTTGGTTAAGGTTTAATTCGATAACTAAATTGTAAAACACTTTGTGAGGTTAAATAACAGACATGTTGAAGCTAGCTGAACCATATTTTATTACCACAGGGGAAAAAAACATATTTAGCTCAGCAAGCAAGGTTTTGTTCAACTTTCTCTGGACATTAGCGCATCAACTAATTTTACAAGCAGAAATCTACAATACAAATTTCGATAGAGAGAAAGAACTAAACACATACAAACAAAAAGGTTCACTAGTTGGCTAATTACCCCACTAATGTAATAACCAAAGCAAATCTTGCTGTAGTGTCAAACATGTTTAGACATCTATTTTCATTCAAACCTAGTCTCGTTTATAATTTAGGGCAGGGCTAGCAGTCATGCTTTTTCTCATTTTAATGCAGTAAATCTTATTTAATATATAAAATTTAATGTATAAAATCAATACTCATACATTTGGTTTTTGAATATCTCCATGTGTGTTCTGAATCTACAGTTTTCTGAAGAGCACCTCACTAATATATCCCCATATTTTAGGTTTCTCCATCTCTCTCTCTCACTTTCTTTGTGTAATTGTGTTAAAACACACAGCATGTGACAAAGACACTGATCGGTGAGTGTTAACCTCCGGCACTAGCTCATCACTTCTGAGTTCAGTGCATAACTAATTGACCTTCTCATTACCTACAGATTCACTTGTCCATGAGTCCATAAAACTCAACTAGCCAAAGCCTGCTATCAGTGTAGCTTATAGTCTAACCAAAACCATGCTGATGGTACTGTATAAGCTAAATTGCATAAAATACATACATGTTTATTAGAATTGAGTACTCTACAGTATGTGACATAAATATGGATACACATCTTGTAATTAAATTACAACAATGTATCATTAATTCTTTGCATATTAATATGACATACTCCTGATAGATACAATATGACTTAAAAATTCTGATAAATTCAGAATATAAATAATATAAATGTTAAGATAAATATTGTCATTTGGCAAGTCATAGGGAATTTAAAAAATCATATATTTACTTTACCGTTTAGTTAAAGGTATAACTGTTTAACTAATTAAAGGAAAACATACATAAAGAGTTAGGATGAACCTGGTCAGAAATTCTACACATCTCTGGAACTTTACTGTAGAGATAAAAGACATTCTTGCAGAATCTACAGCAATCAGCCATAACATTGAAACCTCCTGCCAGGTGATCCTTATCTTGCATATAGATGTTAGCAGCAGATTCTTATAACCCTTGAAAACAGCCACACCTTGGCCTCCCTAGATCCAATTTGAGCCTCCCTAGATCCAACTTGTGGAAAGAGGCCACTGACATTAGGAAGAATTGTTGCCATGAAAGGGTATACTGCTGTACTTGGCCTGCGACAGTGTTTAGGCAGGTAACAACCATATGAATGCCAAGACCCAAGGGTTCCCAGAAGAACATTTCAGAGAGCATCATTCTGCTTCTGCCAGGTTGCCATCTTGCCAAAGTTCATCCTGGTGCCATCTTGAATGGTGTGGTCCTTGAACCACTTTTTGTACTGGTTCACTGGTTGTCCTTCCTTGAACCACTTTTTGGACAAACCACTGCATATCAAGCACACCCAAAAAAACAAGCCATTTGAAAAAGTTCTGACCCAGTCATCTGTCAGTTATTGTTTACGTGACACTTCACTTTAGAAGGACAAGTGAATCCAAACCACAGAATAAAAAAGACACCAATTTTCTTTTCCACCATCTTATATAAGTTATGTGGCAAAACGTTTGTGGACACTTGATCAACACACTTATATGTGCTTTTTGAAAATCCCATTTAACTTTTAATCCCCACTTTGCTGTTATTATATAATTTATATATAATTTATATCATACCTTAGTGCCAGTGAAGAAAAACTTTACAGCATATAAAGATATTTTGACCATCTACTATACTTCATGTCTGCATTATGATTTGCTCCATGTGGGACAATGAAATTTTGCCAACAAATGAATCAATGAATTTGGTCTACATACCTCTATTCCTCCAGTTTTTTCCCTCTTCACAGTACTCACACCATCACTTTGAGTGACTCACTCACTGCAGACTGACCTGACTGAAATGATGTAGCTAGTGAGTCACACACACACACAGTTCACGACTTAACACATTGTCTCTCGTGAGCTTTTATTTGACTGTATCATTTCTCTTTTGTTCTCGCTACCTTGAAAATAAATCCTCAATCAACACTCACACGCACACACGCACACACACAAACTTCTTTCCGCTCACTGCTGACAGGACAGCAGTTTGAATCTAAGCTGTAGTTTCTGGCCAATTATCTCAGGATCCAACTGTCTGGATCAACCAGGCCTCTGTTTACCCATCAGAAAGCTGCCACTCAGTGATTGCTGTCCAGAACACCAACAGACAATGTGTGTGTATGAGAGAGAGAGAGAGAGAGAGAGAGAATCAAAGCTGCTGTCATGTTTTTCACTGTTGGATTGTTTCTTGCCTGGCTGTTTGCTTATGCATGAAACATTCATCTTTGATCATGCAGGTCAGCTGGACCTTAACACTGACCTGAACACATACAAAGTAATGCACTTTCATCTAAAGAGCACCCCAAAGCTTTCTATCTATCTATGTATCTATCTATATCTCTCTCTCTCTGTCTGTCTGTCTATATATATATATATATATATATATATATATATATATATATATCTGCCAGACTACACATGACAAATGTCATTGATGTGTATACTTTAAAATCTGGTACACTGCCACCTTCTTCTTAGAGCGCTTTATCCACAGCCAAAATGTTTTTATTTTAATGTCCATGTGAGATCAGGGAGATGTTTTAAGCTTTGGAAGAAAACAATCCAGGAGGGATTAAAACATCAATAGGAAAGACAGTACACAATTCAAGATTTAATTAATAACCTTGAGTTTAATCAAAGATAAATCCCGGCATGCGCAGAAATGGGAGATTGTTTCGAGAGGCCATGCACTACAGCTCTCCTAAGTGGCATTAATAAATTGATTGCTTTCCACGCGTGCTCAATCAATTGCTGCCCCACCCAGACACCCATTTGCTCACTGAACTGTGCTGTCCCTGTCTGTCACTGAATAAAGAATGTGTTGTGTGTTTGGCTATCTGCCAATCTGCCCTATAATCAGCCTGCTAGTTGACTAGGATGTGCATGCATGCTTGTTTAGCGATGCATTAGTTTTGGTCTGTTTTGGAAAATCCCACTCAAAAGCTGTTCTTATTCATTATTCTTCTTACTCATTTAAAAAGAAGGGTCTGAGCAGATCTTATTTTCTTACCAAGGCCACAATGGAGCAGGGGTGTGAGACCAGATTTGGATCACAGCCAGTCAACCAGCTTTCTACAGAAGGCCACACATGCATAATAAGGACCCATACAGGGAAAGGTCATCAGAAGGAGAAAGTATAAAGCTGCGTAGGTTTAGTTAGATGATGCAGATTATTATATTGTCTTTCATTTGATATCAAATCAAAATTAATGTTAGTATGGTAAGGACAGTCGTTGACATTTGACAGTCATTCTGAATTAAGACAGATGCCATATTGTTCTTATTTCTTTGAGATCATGCAATATATGGTATAATTTATAATATAATATATAATAATTTAAAGTATAAAATAAATCCTTTTTTTTTTTTTTAGCTTTCACAAAATGACATGTTTCAAAATCAAAATTAGTCATATATACCTGTATATTGATGGCGCAAAGACAATAGGTTCGGAAAACATTTATACAGCTATGTGTGTGCATGTGTGTGGGTACACGATGACTCATTCTGCACCTGGAGTCACTCACACCTGTTTCCCCAGACACACAACCCAGTGTCTATGAGCTAGTCAAGGTCAGAGCCCTTGCTCCCTCTCTCGCTCTCTTTTTCTCTATCTCTCACAAGTGCACACACAATTTATAGACAAAGTGCCGTGTCTCAGACTCCACATCCGCTCTCAGTGTTTGTTCATGTTACATATCTTGGCCCTGTAACTTTACCTTACTCTGACTTTTGGTGGCAGATGCTCTTCTCCTCATTCATCTAGCTTTCCGCACCTCCCCTCCCCCTTCACTGCTCTCCCCATGTTACTATTCCGAAACGTGAGTTTCTGACGCATGTGCTGATGCAAGCTTGCAGACGTCCCGACAAACCCCACCTGAGCCAATCAGATTCAACTACAAGCTCACTGGAGGCCACACCTTCGCTCATCTCGACAGCAGGCAGCAGTGCCACAGAGGACAGTGTGGTACAGTATGTTCTGGAAAACTAACATTTTCATTTATGAAAACTAACATTTATGGTTTACCATCACAATTCATAAAATGCATAAATATAATGTAGACCATTTGATATGTTAACTACATTATAGTATTATTATTATTTTAAAGTAGAAAAAGGGATTTTTGCAAAGCGAGACCCACATCTGTGTGTGTGTTTACTGTATATACTAAGGTGTACCCACTTATACTGTATTACATGTAATGCTTGAGTGGCTTTGTGCCCATTCAAACCTGAATGTTTCCCTGGCCCCTCTCTTTTTCCTACACAAACACACGCACACCCACACGCACGCACACCCACGCGCACACACACACACACACACACACACACACTTTTGTTTTCTCTTCTATCTTGTGGAGACGAGGTTACCATGGAGACAGAGATACTTACAGAAAAAAAAAACATTAAAATCTGTTTTTTTTATACAGCATCTTGAAATGAATTGATCAGTGAGAATCTGTTCACTGGTTACGAATGCAAGCGACTGTGAAATTGTAAAATATTCCTGCCAGGAGGTGGGTTTAAACAGCAGAGGGCTGATAATATACTTACTTTAAAATCTTACATGTTATTCTATTATTGATTATCATTATTGAAATAATTTGGGGAAACACGTCTAAAATGTCCTAGTATCCATTGGATTATGGTTTCTTGGTTTCCTAAATTTTATTTTGAAACTACTGCTGACAGTCTTTTGTATGATTCTACATAAAACAACAAAGAACCTTTCCTATCTTTCACTTATACGCCAAAATAAAACTGATCTACTTTATGAAGACAGCCCTTATCCATCACAGTAAAAAGAAGCTCTGCAGGGTTTACTGTGTACATTTTGTACTTTGTAGATGAAAGAAAGATAAAGACACAAAAAGACTTCTCTCTTTCAGAGTCTTTGTTTGGATGTTGAGATGAAGTGCCAACAGGGGTTAAGTGACTTTGAGCTGATAATGTGCAGATAGCAGTGTTCCGTCATATCCTAATGATATTACAGCGGCTCCCCATTCTCTCACCACTTTAATCTGATTACGAGAAAGGGTGGAGATCATGGGGGTAGAGTGGAGGTGGGGCCATTTTTATACAATGATGCCAAATGCAACAAATGAAATAAAACAGTGCTGTGTAATGGTGCCCGAGAAAGCCAGGAATTCGAACACATGCTGAGCATCATTAATAATTTTTGATAAACCATCAATGTGACCTTTTTGTTTTTTAATAATCAGAATTCATTCAGATATTTTTACTTCTTGTTTAAATGCAAGCCCAGCTCCACACAATCACAAGATTTGCCCACCCCAGGGCTCAACCACTAGCCCAAGACAACCCCACTTCTGATCACAAGGTCGGATCCAGGCCTGTTCTAAAGTTAGCGATAACAGAAGCTAACTTGTTTAACTGACATTTCTCAGCTTTAAATGTTACTATGAATTGCTAAGAAAAGACAATGTGTTCTTTAAAAACTAAAAAATTAGTCATCATCAAATTGTTTTGCTGTAAGGTGTTAAATAATCAACACCAGAGTGGTGTAAGACAGGTAGAAGCCAAAAATGCATCTTCAGTGCCAGAAACAAAGTCTGAGAATTTCCGTTTAAGGAGAAATAAATCCTAGTAGGTGACATCCATGAACATGCTAGGTACAAGATGGGCACCCTGGACAGAGTGCCAACCGATCAAAGGGTACATGCACATCCACACACACAGTAATCCAATATGGGCAATTTGGAATAATTCCTGTCATCACTTTAGATTGTGGGGGGGAGCTGGAGTAGCTTCTTTGAAGGAAACCCAGTCAGACCTACGTAGCAAGCATGTGGAGAACATGCAAACGCCACATCCACAGACTGTGCATTTGAATCTCCAGTCTTGGAGGTGCGAGGTAACAGAGCTAACCATTTAACCACTAAGCCTGAACACTCCTGAACATTCAGCTCTGCTGAAAGTCTGACACTCTCTGTAATTATTTTCTGTTCAGAGCTGGAAGGCAAATGACCTGGGTGCAGAGCTGACAGTTATGAACAGTTTTCCCCACATCACCCCGAACACCTCCTCAGCTGTCCTCTCTCTGCTGTCGCCTCTGGTTAAATAAAAAAACAGGATATAATTCAATTTGGCACCGTCTCGGGTAAATTAACAAAAATGAGAGGGTGCATATTAAACCTAAATTAACTGCTTTCCTGAAGGACAGAAGTCTGATTAACAGCTTGTTTTTCATTCACTGAGTTTGCAATATATTTAATAAGCAACATTTCATGACATTTCAACTCAAATGCCGTATTAATATACACCACATGGAAAAGCATTTGGCCAAACTTGCAATGACACTGTATGCAAATACATATTCTTCAATATGGAGTCCTCCTTCTGTAGCTATAACAGCTTCCACACTTCTTGGAAGGCTGTCCACAATATTTTGGAGTGTTTCTGTTGGAATTTGTGCCCATTCATTCTGTAGAGCATTCATGAGGTCAGGCACTGATGTTGGACGAGAAGGCCTGGCTCACAATCTCAGTTCCAGGTCATTCTAAATGTGCTCGATGGGGTTGAGCTCGATCAGGGCTCTGTGCGGGCCAGTCATGTTCTTCTTCTTCTTCACATCAAATTATGTCTTGTCCTGTCATGTTGGAAAAGAAAAGGACCTTCCCCAAACTCTTGCCAACAAAGTTGGAAGCATACTGTAGCATGGTCCAAGATGTCTTGGTATGCTGAAACTGGGGATAAAGGGCCTGATTGAAACACCCAAATTCAATAATTAGAAGGTTTGGCCAAATACTTTTGTCCATATAGTGTATATAGGGGCTTAGGCTACTGTATACATCCCTATAAGATAATTTTGCATTTCAGAATATAAAAGCAGGATGGTTTGTAGACTGAATGTGAATTCTTGATGGAATATAAAACAGAAATGATTTTCAGGCTGTAAATGCTGCAGGTTTGGATTGCAGTCAGGGGTTGACTCATCTATCTGATCGAGCACGGCTCCTCTTGACCCCCGGGACCAATCTGGGATCCGCGCCGGCAGCACGCGCCGGGAGATCCTCGCTTTTTTTTTTTTTTTTTACACCATTAATTTGGTTGTCCGGGAAACGCGCGACGCCGCCATCTGTCTCAGCCGCGCGTGCCGCTGATCACCATCGGCCTGTCGTGTAGCGACGACAATAACGTTTACCGTGCAAATGAAGATGAAGAGGACCAGCGATAAAACATGCGACGCGTGTCACACATTACCAGAAGGAGCTGGATAACGTCCTTTACACATAAAAACAGAAAGTCTGTGAAAGGGTCCAGTCAAGATGCAGTTATTTTTGAAAACACACACACACACACTGTCAACACTCTCATTTGTCTACAAAGAAATTATGGTTAACTGAGAAGAAAACTGTTATACATTCAACATATTCGTGAGCCTGATTGAAGGAAATAAACTGTAATGAACACTGCCCCCTGCTGGCCAGACTTAATATGGCTTCTGTGCACCGTTCTTAGTTTTGTCAAACACAGATATACAGACTGATAGACACACATATCATATATCACCGAAAGTTTGTGTATACCTGACCGTCATACCCATAACATGAATTTTTCCTACACTGGTACGACAAAGTCGGACACACACAATTGTCTAGAATGTATTTGTATTCTGTATGAACATTTTCCTTTAACTGGAAATAACAAACCCAAACATTTCCAGAATGACAATGTGTCTGTGCACAAATCGGTGAGATCAGTAAACACGTTATTTTGGGCCAAGGTTGGTGTAGAAGAGCTTGAATGGCCTGTACAAAGCCCTGACCTCAACCCCACTGAACATCTTTGTATTGGATGAACTGGAATGCTAATGGCACCTCAGACCTTCTCCAGAGAATCCAGAGAAAACCCACATACACACACTCTATAGAGAAAATGTCTGACATATTTATAAAAGACACAAAACACACTGTAGATTATCGCATGTAATATTCAAATAATAATAATTTAAAAAGATTAACACAGAACATCATGTAAATCAAAACTACAAATATGACAGTAGTCAACTGTATTAGATTGAAATATGAAATGTACATCATTTTCCTCTACATTTGATTAGAAGTACGGATAATTTAAACATCAGATAAACAGGCATAACAGAGTCAAATTTTGTGCTTTATAAGCTTGCAACACTGAAGAACAACGTGTACATTTGTTAGTGAGATAAATAATAAGGTTGTAAAACTTGCATGATGATATACAAAGTGTTCAGAGGAACAGGATGTCTTAAATAAAAGTCAACTCTTTAAATACTTTGATCCACTTCAAACAGCACTCAGAGTCCACAACTGAGGACAGGGCCCAAAGGATTGAAGAACCGTTGTGTTGGATATTACAGTTACTGCTTGCTTCAGAAGTAGAAAGGGTTCACCATGATTTCACTAAGCAAAAAGTATTATTTGGGTTCTTGATCATCCTCAGCACTGAAATGACAATAATGTGGCATCTTAGTGCTGGATTGAGGTGATTTATAAAAAACTTAAATTTCATACTGGAATAAAACCAGCTCACCAGCCAAGACTATACAACCAACAGCTGTGCTGTGGTCAGAAATTAACATTGTAGACAACAAAAACAGATGGGAAAGGATTGTATTAAGAATGGCCCATCAACAAGTTACTGTATAGTTGTTCAGCTGTTGTCCATTTCTGTTAATGGAGGAGATTAGCAATCTGTTAAAGAAATCTGATTTAGGGAAAGGGAAATTGATACTTTATATCGATACATTTGATCCTGACATTTCCTTACAGTCAAACACAACTAAACTAACTTTTACAGAGCAAGCAGAAAGTCTAAATGATAAATGACAGTAAATTGTAGGCTATTGCCTCAAAGATTAATTCAGTTTATCTGATTTTTATTATCAAAATGATAATTTTAAGGTTTGTATGTACTGTATATAACAAATAAATTGTTTTTGGAGACTGTTTGGAGTTACAAAATAAATATGAAAAATAAATATTTGTTTCAAAATTTGTTTACATTACTTCCAGGATTGGCACAAAACTGAAAGTGTTGCAGAAGCTTATAACTTTACACAAATTTATGCAAGGTGTGTTAATATCATGTGATCGGTGTCTTTCAATCTGCCCTCCATGGAGACTCTACTTTGATCTAAGAAGTGTGCGCCACTTTTAGACTCTTCTTTGCATAATCTCTTTGTGTGTGTGTGTGTGTGTGTGTTCTCTTCTTTTCAACTCTGGGTCAGCCACAATTCTTCCTCAAATATTATAATAAGCCCTAGTCATGTGGCTCAGTACCTTAAAAAATGTGCATATAAAAAAACACCCAGTTTTTAATTTTGTTATTTTAACACATTTATTTTGGTGGGATTTGTCATGTTATACAAATTGTGTGAACAAAATAAATATTTTGATCATTTTGATTTAAACTTCAAATCATAAAAACTCTTATACATTTATTGTGATTATTTGTAGTGCAATATAGTCCAACAACATCTTTAATGTAAATAATAATTCTTTCAAGTAAGACTTCTGATGTTTATTACTTTTTCATTGTTTTATAGTATGTACACAAGAAAAGTACCACGAAAGAGTAATGAGGTCCGACATCTAGTTTTGATATTACTTGGTTTCTTGTCAAAAAGCAAATAAGCGATGTCGCACAACTTTCAAGCAAGTGCACTTTGTCTTCGAGCACTTCCTCAAAGTGTATGACTGTGGCTGCGTCCCAAACCGCACTCTACTCTGCTACATAGTATTCTGTTAAATCAGAAGACAACGCTGCGTTACCATAGTTACCACAGGTAGCCTGCCTATTTCCCGTATTATGCACGCGGTTTGGGACGTAGGCAATGAGATTTGGTTTGTGTGTGTGTGTGTGTGTGTGTGTGTGTGTGTGAGGAGGAACTTGAATACTGACGGTGTGTTGGACAGCAGACCGGCTGGAGTTCCACATACTGTAGGTGTGAAGAACTTGACTAAGGTAAGTCTTGTACTGCTGTTTTTCATGTTCTTTTTAACTTATTAATGGCCTTGTGCATGGTACAAGATGTACAATGTCTATAATTAAATAACATTCTTTGAGATATAATAATTCATATAATTTATTGGCATGCTTTATTAATTAATTGGAGGATATTACATACAATACAAGACTACAGAGGGAAGTGATCTGCAAATATACAAACAGCAGATATACATAGGCTATGTAATGCAAAAATTATAAATTGTAAATACGGTTCAGATATACAGTACAGCAGTGTTCAATCAACAGATTGCATTAGAACAAAATGCGGAACAAATAAATTATAGGACATAGACAATAAGATATCTACTATAATACGCAACAAAGATGTTTAACAGTGTTTCCATATCTGTGTCTAATGATGTAGGAAAATTTATAAGATATTAAGACATTAATAATTAAAATAAAACTTTAAAACTATAATATGTATGTACAACCTTAGCCTCCAACCTCTTTAACAGATATATCATCATTATGTGCATCATTTCTGTTGAATTTGTTTGCTACAGGAAATATGTCTTTATATATCTCTTAATCTTGATAGTACAAAGTTGCTCAAGAAAATAATCAGTGTGCACTCGGTTTCTTGTAATCTGTTGGATATAACATGATGTTGTACCCCAGTGGTGAGATTATTCCCTCCACCACCACACATACAGATCAGCCATCATCTGACAGTGAGATAACACCGATTATGTCATTACGATGGCAACTGTCAAGGAGTGGTATAGATTAGGCTGTGTTAAGTTGATGTCTTAGAAACATACAAAAATATGCAAGCCTAAAGATCCACCAAATGTCTACCTAATGTCAAAACTTTGCCAGAGCATCTCCAAAATGTCAGGTCTTGTGGTCTTGTGTCAGGCTGTTCTCCAAGCCGTATGCAGCAGTTAGTACATCTCGTACTAACTACTAAGGCCCATACTACCCTTGTCTCATTAAGGCTGGGATGTGAGGGCTAGCGCCTTTGGTCTGATCTCACATGCCAGCACAGGCAGTGTAGCGCTTGGAAACCTTGGGCCCTGGTATTCATATGGATTTTGCTCTGCACACCACCTGTCGAGACATTGTTCCTGACTGAGTCTAGTATAATGTCTAGTATTGTTGATGAACCTGTCTCATGGAAATAAACAGATTCACATTCTTGGCTGATACAGTAGGTGTGCTGTCTGCAGTTGTAGAACCCACCTCAAGGTTCATTGTTTTGTGCATGCTGAGATCGTCTTCTGTCCAGCACAGTTGCTATATTCTTCCTGGCAGCTTGTCCCAATCTGCCCAGTTTTCTTTGACCTTTTATATCAAGAATGTGTTTCCAGCCAAAGTCAGCTCGATCAGTGTTTTGTTTTTCTGTATGTAGAAATCCAAAAAGATCAGCAGTTTATGAAATAATCAAACCAGCCCATTTGGAAGCAACATCCATGGCATAAGCAAAGCCACAGAGATGTCACCTTTCTTCATTCTGATTCTCAATATGTGCATACCTGAAGTTCCTGACCTGTATTTATGTAATGTTTTGAAGTGCATTGCTGCTGTATCTTGATTGGCTGATTAGATACAAGTAACTGCTCATATACTTATAATGAGTACATACAGTATGTGAGGACACATTTTGACATTTTTAATTTACTCATGGTGTGTACAGTATGTTTTCCATTTACAGCCATAAAAAATTCACGGTCATTTAGAAGTGTCATTTAAAATGTCTAGAGGCTGATGCTGATTATGCAAATTTAAGGTTTAAACAAGAACTTTGGTTTATGATAACAACCATATCTTATATTACACTAGCTTGCAGCGCATAGAAACTTTTATAGGTACACTATATATATATATATATATATAGGAGCAGCGATGGCAGCAATTCTGGATTAAATGTCAGAGAATGAACATTATATAAGCCATTAATGGGTCCTGTTTCTGTATCTTGTCTCAGCTTTCCTGCTCTGGAGCTAAAGCTTCGTGAGCTTACTGTGTTACACATACACTGTTTTTGTTGTCAAATGTAGTACTGTTATTAATAGTACTATTAATAGTAGATGATACCAGCTCAGGTTTCACAGACACACTGCAGGAAATATTAAGTGAAAATACGCCAGAGCTCAAGCTGGTGGATTTGATATTGGAACAGTTTATGTTATGCTACCTGGATACAACCTTTCTCCTTCAAGTTTACATAGAACACAATGTGCTAGAAAGCTCACGGCTCTTTCACAGGATTCACCCTGGATCAATTGTTGGGTTTTGGTGTAGACCTTCATGTTCAAACAGACCATCAAAAAATATAAAAGAAATCATTGTTTACCTCTTCTTTTAAATGGATTAGAATAAGAGCACTGATTTAGGAACATTTATTCTATCATGTACTTATGACTGTGATTGTTTGGACAGGTGAAGTATATGACAACATCGACAGTCATGTGTAATGTCTTTTACTTTTTACATGAACTCATATGACAGACAGTCTTCCTGTCTAGTGCTGCACAATAATGACTGATCATGATCATTTATCAACACTAAAATCATACGTAAACATCATAACTGCAATTTATCATGTCAATTTATAAAAAAATATTTTTTATTGATACTAAATAGACTGCTCTATAACACAAGTCTCTGTTCTTTCAATTCATTGAATCCAGTTAAATAAGACCACACCTTAGTCACATGGATTAGACAGGATCTGACTAAAGTTTCCATCAACTGACTATGAAAGAAGCTTCCATCAGCAGTACTTAGAAGTGCTTTAAACCGTAGTCACGATCACCTCCTTCAAAACAACAAATTGGTACAACATACAGTACAAAGTTAGAGAAACTAACTTCAAATGGATTACAGAGCTCACAGACAGCTACAAAAAAATTAGACCAGCAAGGAGGGAGCAATCCGACACGTTTGCAGAATGAATGAAGTTGGGCTGAGGAAAGCTGGTTTCTTAGCCTCAGTGCCAGAGATCCATTGGTCTGCATTAAACAGCTTTTTGATTCCTGGCATATCCAGTTTTATAATTAGCTAATAAATCATTTGTGTTTGGTGATGTTTAAAATTAAAGTTGTGCAAAGTAAAAGGTTGCAAACGTTTTTGTAGGATATATTATTAGAATTGAAGTTTATTCTGTTTATTGAGTTTCAAATTCTTCAGTTATTTATCAATGACTGATTTTTCTATAACAACGTGGTTGTTTTAATACATTATCATTTCTATTATAAAAGAAAATTTCGCAGTGATCATACAGTGATCAGATATGACATTAAAACAACTTATGGTCTTATTACACTAGGACCTGTCACTAGGTGGGATATATCAGACGGCAAGTGTCAGTTCTCGAAATTGACGTGTTAAAAGCAGGTCTGGTTGGAGCCACAGACTGGTCAGATTGCCCACGCTGATCCGTATACACCAGTGAATGTAACCTACAATATAAACATGAGCATCAAGACTGAACCACGGAGCAGTGGACAAACATGGCCTGATTTGATGAGTCATATTTGTGGACAGTCGGATGTGTGTACTTTAATTGTCTGGGGAAGAAATAGCACCAGGCTGCACTATGGGAAGAAGACAATCCAATGGAAGCACTGTGATACTCTGGTCAGTGTTCTACTGGAAACCTGGGATTCATGAAGATGTTTCTTTGAGATGTATAACCCACCTAACCCTTGTTGGAGATCAAGTAAATGCCTTCATGACAAAGGTATTTCCTAATTTCCTAAGGCATTTCCCTCAATCCTCACCTGCTCAGAAGTACAATGAGGGAAATGTAAGCCACTCTGGCTAAGGGTGCCCGCAATTGCCATAAATGTAAATCTAAATGTAAAACCACAGCACACCTACAAAAGTCTTGTGCAGTCTGAGCTGGGGAGATTAGGCAGTTGAGTTTAATGCGATAATCTATATAGTCAGATCTTTCTCACAATGGAAATTTAGTAATGGATTTTAAAAACATGTCCTTAAGTAAGATTTTTGCAACAGACAATATTTCTGTTTTTTTTTCATCAGACAATAGTATTTCTTGTCCTTTAACCCCATGAGAGGAAGAAACAGAGAGGATGGTGAAGGGATGGCCATTTGTACTGTAGATGCTGTATCATATTGTATAAAAGAGACTAGCTTATTTCAAATACTGTATGTTACATGTATGGAGATGGAGGAAAAAAAAATTTGCTTGGCAGCATGATGGTGTAGAGGTTATCACTGTCGCCTTGCACCTCGATTCCCGTCTCTGTGTGCATGAGTTCTCCCCGTTCTCCCCAAATTGCCTGTAGTGCGAGTGTGTGTATGTATGTGTACAGTATGTGTGTGTGCCGTGCAATGAATTGGCACCCTGTCCAGGGTGTACTCCGCCTCATGCCCTAAGTCTCCTGGGATAGGCTCCACCCTCCACAACCCTCCACAAAGCGGTATAGACGATGAGTGCGTAATGACAGGTTGCTTAAATATGAGAGGAATAAAACACTTTAGGACATGCTTTTACCGGAAAATGAGTTGATCTTGAGATTAAATTTTCCAAACACTAGATACAGGATTAACTTGATTGGCTTTTAGATGCTTTACTAGTCACTATGCAAATATTGATTTCATATATGTCCATGACAACCTCAGAGCTTTGAATGACCATTAGTGTGACCTGTGTATCTAACAGAGAAATATAAACTTACATTATACTATTGAAAATAGTGAAAATCTTATGGTTGCAGTAAAACCAGCTTAGGTGCAGTTATTTATTTCCTGTTGGTATGTTTTGTGTGCTGCTATATTATTGGGTTTAATTTATAATGACTTATAATGTTTAGATCTGTATGTGCTTGCTCCTATACATGTACTTAATAAATGTTAAAGTTTATAAAGTTTATAAAGTTTGTGTGGACACAGAGGTTATTTATGTGTATTGGTTGGGTTAAAGGCTTCTGCTTGTACGCTTGTCCATCCTAGGGTAGGCATCAGTCTAGGTGTGAATATACTGTAGCACCTGTATGCTGTATCATTACTGTATGCACTTCCCATGCCCAGTCGACTGGCCAGGGTTCAGCTTGGACACATGTCAAATTCATCTCACTTTGTTCTTCAGCCTACTTACTGTAGATCTACAGCAGTTTGTCCTCTTGTGCTTCTGTCAGATTCAAGATTCAAGATTGAAAGAACTTTATTAATCCCAGAGGGAAATTGTCAGCCATGATGAGTCTTCTGTAATGCTTGTAAAAAGACACCAATGTGGAATTTCCTCTTCACCAAATAATTTATGCCATCAACTTTTCCCTATTTTCAATAATATGAACTAAACTTATACTCGGCAGCATGATGGCATCGCCCCTCCAGGGTTGAGTGTTCAATTCCATTTCAATTTCAGTTTCAAGAAGAGATTATAGATTGATAATTAAGTGATAACAGGAACCCACTTACAGTATGTCACAGATGTTCTGCAACATAGAACGTCATCTTTGGCAAATTGCTATAATGCGGACATTCTGTTATGGGGGAAAATAGTTGACTTCATACCACTTGACTGTGATTTCTTCCTAACTTATTATAGTTAATAAGTTAAAGTTTACATTTACCTTGTGTAAAAAGTCAAGATAAAATCAAACCTTTTCTAAGATTTTTTTTTAATATAAAATTTTTCTCTAAGAATCAGTTTAATAGCCTCAAGCTGCAAATCTGTATTGATGGGAATAAAATTTTTTAGACGTTCCTCTTCTGAGATTTAAAGTTAATTTTTTTACCTTCTACAAATAACGCTTAACAATATATTCGTTGAAGTCTCAAGTTTTGAATCTGCATAACTTTTTTTCTTTTAGTTCACCTATATTTACACAGCAATGTTGTTTCAGCATTACCCCTATGCTCCTGCTCAGAATATGCAGATAAGAACTGGAGTCGACTTTGTTTACCATTTGCAAATGCCCAGGTCATTAGAGTGTCATTACAGGGTGAAAGGTCCATGATGCTGTACGCACCATGAGGGTGTTTGTTCATTACCTGTTTCTTTATCTTCATACATCTCTACATCTGTGTCCCTTCCTGACTGCAGCTTGTCATCTATAGGCTTTAAGAAAATAAACAGGAGCTTGGTTTTTGCCATCATTCCTGTCTGCTCCTGTTTGGATCTCACACATCTGCCCCGCAGGTGTCTGCTTTTTCTTCTTGGCTTCAAGAAAAGCAGTGCGGTTACAGGACGTGGGAAAATGATTTGCTACACACATTAAGACCCCCATGATGAATGTGTTGTCTAGAATGTAGAAACAGTAGGCGTCAGTTGTTAGGAGTTGGCATGTGTCCTTGCCAGTACATTTTTTTCTTAATGAATAGAAGCATATTTGGGTGTTTTGGTGTAGTGAAGCTTGTGCATATTGTTTTAGTATGAGACAAGGCACATGTTAATTCACAAGACTGTGCTGTACATATTCTGTTACTGCTTAAGAGCTATCAGATTTACAATATTCAACATAGAGTCGCGTATTTACACATCGCTCACCCTGAAAGATAATGAATGTTCAGCATGACACAGCTGGACCCTCTCATTATTTCCAAATTCTTATATCCTGCTTTCTAAACCAGCCTGTAGTGCAGTATGTTCCAGTTTCTACAGCAGCTCTGGCTCATTAGACGTGGTATAAACCTGTGCATGGTCTGATCAGACAGTAGCCCACTGAGAAAGGCACAGACATGTGACCAGCATGCGTCCATACCCAAGCCAAACATGACTTCCATTCAATTCCTTCATTGTTGCATGTCAAATTCCATCAGTTTTACTTACGTGAAATTGGACTGAATCTGTTGGATCTGTTAGCTACATATGGCGCACTACAAATAGCCTGGAAGCTCTTTAAATAAATACACTGCAGTTTTACGATGAACCCAGGAGCAAAGTTATACAGTAGTAAATAGTGAAAGGATGGCATTCAGTGCAATCATTGTATGTACTGAGGCAGACTTTTTCCCCCAGAGTATTTTTAAAGTTACTCAAGAGGGGGTTTAATTTCCAATGTGGGTCTACTACTACTAAAAA
>JAQMYG010000023.1:7362327-7383496 GCA_030014215.1 Clariallabes teugelsi | reverse complement strand
AGGGACACATTGTGAAACATTTTTAGTTTATGTCTTATGGTGTTGACTCTTTTAGTGTTCATACAAATATTTACACAGTTTACTGAAAGTAAAAACAGTTGAAAGTCAGAGGACGTTTCTTTTTTTGCTGAGTATATACTGTATAGCTTCAACACTGAGCGGAAAAAAAGTTAATCTTTTCCCAAAAAGCTTTATAGGTTACCATAATTGAGTGTTCTCCCCCCCCTCCTTTATCAAACAAAAGTATTTTATTTTATTTATAAGGAAAGGAATCCTTCCTATATTTGATACAATGACATTTAAACTAAATGTGAAGCTTAATTAGTGATTTTGCCATCTAATTAGTAGCTATTTACTATTAAACATCCCTCCTACACTAGGAACACCTGTACCCCTATTCATTTATGTAATTAGAATACAAACTAATCCTGTAGCATTGACACGGTGCATAACATCATGCAGATGCAGCTTCAGGTAACGTTCACATCAAACATTAAAACAGGGACAAAACGTGATCTGTGTAATTATAATTATGGCATAGGTGTCGGGTCCAGATGGGCTGTTTCGAGTATTTCAGAAACTGCTGATCTCTTGGAATTTTCACGCAAAACAGTTTCTGGAGTTTACACCGCGTGGTGTGAAGAAGAAAAAACACTGAGTCAGCAACAATTCCATGAGTGAAAAGGAGAGGTCAGAAAAAAATTGGCCAGATCACGCTGCCAAGAAGGCTATTGTAGCTAATAATTACTCTTCACAACTGAGCAGAAAAGCATCTCAGTGTGCACAAAACATCGATCCTTGAGGAAAACAAGCTGCAACAGCAGAAAACCACTCAGGGTTCCACTCATGTCAGCCAAGAAGAGGAATCCAATGCTATCATTAGATGTCCATAGGCTGAGTAAAACTGGACACATGATGGGCTGATTTGACAATTGTAAGAAGTATAACACACTCATCGGCCACTTCATTAGGTACACCTTGCTAGTACTGACCCCCTTTTACCTTCAGAACCGTCTTGATTCTTTGTGGAACAGATTCAATAAGGTGCTGGAAACCTTATTAGACAAGCTTAAAGATGACATGAGAGCATCACACAGGTTCTGCAGATTTGTCGGCTACACATCCATGATGCGAATCTCCCGTTCCAACACGTCTTAAAGGTGCTCTATTGGATTGAGATCTGGTGACTCTGTGGCCGTTTGAGTACAGTACAAAGGAGGCATTATCATGTTCGAGAAACCAGTTTAAGATGATTTTAGCTTTGTGACATGACATCATCTTGTGGTCAAAAGGACAGCAACAATACTCAGGTAGGCTGTGGCATTTAAACATTGCTCAGTTGGTACTAACAAGCCCTCACCATTATACCACCACCATTATATCATTATACCTACCAGCTATTCCAAGAGAGGAGGGATTCATGCTTTCATGCCAAATTCTGACCCTACCATCCCAATGTCATGGCAGAAATCCACACTCATTAGACCAGGCAATGTCCAATTTTGGTAAGCCCATGCGATTTGTAGCATCAGTCTCCAGCCTTCTGCCTGCTGTAGCCCATCTGCTTTAAGGTCTAGTCAAACCAGTCTGGTCATTTCCTCTGACCTCTAGCATCAACAAAGTATTTTCGCCCAGAGCACTGCCACTCACTGCATATTTTCTCGTTTTCAGACCATTTTCTATAAACCCTACAGATGGCTGCGCATGAAAATCCCAGTAGATCAGCAGTTTCTGAAATACTCAGACCAGGCCGTCTGGCACCAACAACCAAGCCATTTTCCAAGTCGCTTAAATCACCTCTCTCTCGGTTTGAACTTCAGCAGATCGTCTTGTTCATGCCCAAGTGCACTGAGTTGCTGCCATGTTCATTGGCTGATTAGGTATTTGCATTAACAAGCAGTTGAACAGATATGCCTAATGAAGTGGCCGTTGACTGTATGTCAATGATGGGACATAAATAAATTTTCAAATCAATTCCACATGCTTTTAAAAATAAACAAGCCAGAGAAACATTTCTTGGGAGCACTGGAAAATGATATTGAGTGCAAATCTGGCAGACCCATTGGACAAAATTAGAAAGATTAAAAAAAGCTAATTTATTCCAACACGATAGAAGGTGTTGGGTTTCACAGATGTTCCTACATTATTGCCAATGCTATTGTTTCGCCAGTGTAACAGCCTACAACCTTCTCAGTCCTCTGAATTTGGATGCTTTCAGCTGTAGTATTTTTACAGTTGTTTATTGTTATCAAATTTCATAAAATACTGCTTCACCTAGAAATCTGTAAGAGTGAGGGCTAATACAAAGCTGTCTACTGTCGCTCATGTGGCATCGTACAGTAGAGACAATGAACAGGGTCAGACAGGGATGGAATGTATTCTGCTATATGTTTTTAAATAAATCTCATTTGAGGTTTGAGGAGGAAACTGGGTAAGAAATATGAGGGTGAGAGCAGGGGATTTTTATTTCATTTAGGAGTAAAAACATTTAGAAAACAGTCAACAACCGCGTGGTGTAATGGTTTCATGATTACCGACCTAGAATTTATTATTTTTCCAAATAACAGTATGTCATGAAGGGGAATTCCTCTTATATCACAACAATCTAATAAAAATAATTTGTCATATTTTATATCAATTTACACAGTACTTATGTTTAATATTCCATCCAACCATCTAGGATCCTCTGTAGTCCAACTAGGGACCATGGAGGCCAGTGGTGACCATTGAATTTATTCACACTTGTATGACGATGGTAGGACCTCCAATCAACATCCACACACACATTCACACACTATGGGCTATTTGGGAATTAGCATTATCTGCATGTCTTTGGACTGTAGGAGGAAACCGGAGAACCTGGGGGAAACCCACCAAAAACGGGAGAACATGCAAACTCCATGCACACAGACCCCGAGGCGGGAATTGAACCCAGGACCTGAAGGTGCGAGGTGACAGTGCTAAACACATGTTTAATACTGTTGAACATTTAAAGTAAAGGAAGATCCTGTTACCATGTTACAGTATACATGTCACAGCAGTTATAAAGCTTTGTTCTCTCGCTTGCCCCAAAATAGGCAGCTTGTCATGTTACTGAGAAAATGACACGTCTGTCCTGAAATCTTTCCCATTTCTGGAATTTTACCTCTGATTGTTAGAAAGCACTGACATTGGAAACTCCTTTCAAAAATGCTGAACAACCATCTTCTTAGAGAAAATGTCAACATATCAAAAATGACATCCTGTGTGGTCATGCAATCCCCAGTGTATATCAGCACTACAGACATAATGTAAGAACACATGAATCAATATAAACCTGTGATTTGAATTACAGTCAGCACTATTATCACTATTATTTAGCCAGCACCTGAGTTAGTATGCTACCCAACACTTGGATGCTGGATGAGATGTGCTAGATTGTAGTGGAAAATATGATGTGTGTAGTGTGAAAACTATACTGCTACATTGCAGTGATGATTTATATAATAATGTGTGACAAGAACAAATGAATGACGTGATCAAATGTGTCAGACATTAATTACTGATAACACCTAGAAATAAACTTTTGCAATATTTAGTGGATGTGAGAACAAAGCTGCAAGTTAGAAAACAGTGTCCATATCATAGTAAATATTTGGTTACAGCATATTTAATATAGCAAAGTGAAAAGTGGGGGCATTCAAGGTTCAAGAGGAGTTATACCAGAATTAAATAAACTGGCAGAAATGTTCCATACTCTTGTATGTATGTATGTATGTATGTATGTATGTATGTATGTATGTATGTATGACAAAGACAGAGAGGATGAAGGCATGGGAGTGCCAATCAGCTATGAATTAAAAAAAGCAAGTGTCACTTTCCCTCATCAGCCCCTAATTAAACTCGAGCTAGCAGGTGAGAAATTCATACCAATTAGTCACCATCATACATTATAGACATCAGATCTCAAACCTGTCTGTTCTGCTGATGGGGAATAAACCAGTACCATGCATCAGTGTTATATAAATTATTTACCACAAGTTAGGTGTCAGATGAAGTAAAAAATAAGTATGAAATAATTCATAAATAATTACTGAGAAAGTGAAAATTAGGCCATGAGAAAATTACTCAAGTGATAAATTAGCATATATTATACATACATGTAGCAAACAAACTTGGGTATGAAAACCAGAGGGAACATACTGTATCTGTCCATATTACTTACTTATTACACATTTCAAGTATGATCAAAAACCAACAGTACGAACAAAAAAAGTAGAAAACATGTCTGCCATTTCCTTTATGTTCAGCAATGCCTTTAGTCCAACTGTGTGGCTGAAGACAAAAACTAAAATTGAATTCTAGAATCTAAAGGTGTCAATATTTTTATATAGCTGCATCTCTGACAACAGTTATGGGTGTAAATCACAGTTTTATAGTAATGTGTTGAATGTTCTACTTTAATTATTCTATAGTAACAGCTCACATACAGGATATGCACTACCCATAATCTAAGCTTAATAATAAAACATATTTTTTTATAAAAAGGTGCCGTTATTGAATATATAATTGTTGATGTGATCAAAAGTGAAGAGTTAGCATGTTTTTTTGTTTTAGTTTTTTGCCATAGGAGAATCTTTAGGACAAACTACAGCCACAAGACAAGCTGTATTTAGGATTTTTGTAGTTTTATATTTATTGTATTTTTTCTAGCTTAAGGACAAAGAAAAAAGAGAAGTTGTTGGCTGGAGATATTAACGTAAATGATAAGAGAATATAACTTGCAGGCATACCATAAATTAAATGCAACTACAAATAGTTAAAAGGTCTAACTTCTTTATTGTCATTTTATATTGAAAATTCAACAAAATGTAGTTTGTAGCTTCTCAAATATTGCAATATATTCAGTAATAAAAGCATCATACATAATAAATAGAGTAGTAAAAAAATATAAACAATAGTGGCCTCCCTATACCGTATGTCCCTATGTATACTTCATCAATCAATAAATAAATCTGCTGAACGTCAGCACTACTTTGCGAATTATTTTCCAACAGCAGAATGACCTAGTATGTCTGATTCCACCCTTATGAACTATTTTAAACACTTTCTTCAGTCTCTCAGTGTTTTCTCTCATGAGGTAAAAGTAGTAATGGTTATGCACAAACAAATCGGCCCCATGAACTGACTCTTTAAATAACCTCTATACAGTAGATTGAACATTAGAAGTCAAATCTCACATCTAAAGAGTTGAAACATTATCTTAATTTTCGCCTTGAAATTACAATGGACTGGCAGGAAATTATTAATATTGCAATATATAATGTAATTGAAGTAGAATACGTGTTCTGAAAAATTCATACATTCAAAACATAATTAGATACAATAATAAAGTATTTCTACTGCATTATTATACGATAGTGCTAATCCAGAAAGGACTAGCTATAGCTAAGCTGTAATTTAAAAGCATCTGAAAGCATGATGGTCCTGTAATTGTAATTTGAATATAATAGCGTCCGGATTGTTCAGATGCAGTCTTGAGGAATGTATTACAACAGAATCTACCAGTAGGTTTGCAAAGAATTGCCTTATAAAGATATGGAATAATTTGGAGATATACAGTATATAGTAATATAAGTTCATACAGTGATTTCCTTAGAGCCAATATTAAATATGGGACTAATTAAAAAGCTTCACACACATACAGTTGCTCACACATTATTAAGGCAGGGCCATTATTAGATTGAAACATCACATAAGTCATGAATTAATGTTTGAAATTACCATTCATTCATTTTCTATATTGCTTATCCAATGTAGGTTCATGGGGGGCCTGGAGCCAACTCAGGAAACTCGTGGCATAAGGCATGGCACAACCCACTGCAGGGTATAGGAGCACACACTCAATCATTCAGTACGGGCAATTTGGAAAGACCAGTAAGTCTACATGACATGTCTTTGGAAGCTGGTATATAAGGAGGTAATAAGTAGAGGGAGAAACTGCAAACTCCACAAACACAGACCAGAGGCAAGATACAAACTCCCAATTCTGGAGGTGTGAGGCAACAATGCTAGGTGCTGAGCCATAAATAAAGTATAAATGTTGCTACTGCACAACTTTTAATTCCATATAATCATGTTCAGTCATTTGTTACTATCTTATTTTTTTTATCTGCATCTAGGTGGCTTTAAAATATATTTCATTTTTAACAGTCTCCTTTATATATAATGCATTTTTGTTTCTTAGAAACAAATTCATTCTAAACATGTATTTATTAATGATCACTTTTCCACCTCTGATAAACTCCAGAAAATCCATCATTATCTATTATGCATAGCTATTATTAGACGGGTGAAAAAACGAATCTCCTATGACCAGAAGAAAATAGACATTCACACTACCTTGCTCTGCTAATTCACACCGAAATGTGAGAACAAGGACCTATACAAATTTTAAGACCTATATATGAATGGAAATTAGATTATGCCATTACTTAAAATGATTTAAAATGATTCCCTAATAAGTGCAAGCTCTAAATAGGCATCAGGTTCATTCTCAGTCAGGCCAAGCCAAGGCCATCAGTTCCAGAGAAGAAGTTCAATTCTCTATCAGTGCCAGCATATTACCAGAGCCTGCTGTGGAAGATAATAGCCTGGTTCACACCACTGAGTTGTTTTGCTTGGCTGTAACCATTTGTTTTATTGTGTGTGGAAATGCAGCATCAGCACACGTATAAAGGGCATACACAGCACATATGCAGATTAAGTTTGATTAGAGGATGTTTTATTTAGCTTCTATAACATTACAAACATCAAGTTCACAGACCGGATAGGATTTTTATACAGTTTACTTGGATGATTAATAAATTAGATTACTATTTATAACATACAACAAACAAGGCAATGTGAATTATCGGTCAATATAGTAGGAAGGAAGCCGTAGCACTAAATGACTCATAATACCAGTAAACATCTTCTTTTAATGCAGTTGAAAGAAATTAAGAAACTATTTGGTCTTAATGTTTGAAAACAACTTATGATAAATCAAGGATGGCCTTCTACATCTTAATTTCATCTGACCTGACACATTATAATCAGAAGCAGATAAATTACAGATAATCATAAAGGGAGAATAATAGAGGTGCAAAACTTGCCAAATAATACAAAATCTATTAAGGTTATGCTAACATAAATGAATAGTTGACCTAACACTTTGGCACCCTTAAAGAAAATGGTCCAAATTACATAACACATAGAATGACTTATAAGTTTAGTTTTAAAAACCTTTCTTGAGGCCTCACCTGGAACAGATGGATCATGGACCACTCCTTCAGATTCAATGTTTATGAAGTGAAATCAGGGTTGCCACAGTTCCCACATAAGTTTTGAATGGAAATTATATATATTAAGAATATTCTTATGATTTTAGAGGCTTTTAGACCAAAAACAATGTTTTAAAAAATATATAAAAGTTATTATACGATATTGTTTTTGTCTATTTTCTTGAATTGTCTGTACAATTCAGAGAGTCAAATACCTGTCTGAAGTGATTCCCATTTTGGAAAACTGAAACCATAACCACCTTCATTACTCTCGTGTTATTTTAAACAAGCCCCACATAATTGTTCATCAAGAGGTCAAGGCTTAGTGATTTCCAAAGTACAGTTATGAACTGTACATATTAGCTCTGACACTAATGATATAATCCGATGTCTCATCAGACTCAATTTTCTTATCATCTGCACATGTAATTGAATATCATTTGAGACACGAAAAAGAGCAAATATTATTGTATAACTGGCCAGATTCCTTGATTCACAGGTTTTAAAGTCAAAGCCAAATGGGTCATGGACATGATGTGAGTGAGGAAGGGAGATGTATTCTAAGCTATAAAGCAGACAGAAATTTAATCCTGAGTGCTGGCTCTGTTTCAGATGCACTGGAAAGGCAAAGTGCTTTATCACTACTTTATCATTCACGGCATCTATGCAGCCACTTAAATGCACCAGGGAAATCCAATAAACGAATTATTGATGAATATGAAGTCAAGCTGTCTGGAAGCCAAGATGTAACAACTTGTGCAAGAGGCAAAAAGATTGAGCTAAGGCTCTAGAATTGTGTCAAATAATAAAAAATATGCTATGTGGGCAAGTTTATAATCTGTTAGGACAGATTTCCATTTGCTCTGGACAAAGTAGAACATAACATCTCTTATGCCAATGCGAAGTTTGTAGTATTCAGGGTAATTTTCTGATCCTAAATTACAATTCTGGCCTTACTAAGCGATCTTCCATTCAGGTAAAACACCAGGGTGAAATCTGTGTAGCCCCTGTTTTCCCTTTATCCCCCAACTCTTCAAATCCCTATTGCCTGTGAGCTTATAAATAATTCACTCTTTGCTTCTCTTGCACCCCCTCCACACATTAAACCCATTATAATTCATTATATCATGGCGGATTTCTCATTGATGCAAATGCAAGCTGCAGAACGGAAGTCCTGAAGGTCTTTTATTTCCATGGGTTTGTATTTGTATTTTTATTTTTTAGTACAATTTAGTAGTAAAGAGGTCAGTTACATTTCAGCACCATGGACAGAGGATTGAATCGCCAATGGCTTTACTGGAATTGCACAAGACATTGATAAAATGTAATGCAATGTCTGATTATTAATATATATTTTAAAATGAATCTGAGCTATATGATAGTTTGAGCTGGATGTTTAGAAGAAGTGTAGACATTTACAAAACACAGGGCCTGGATAATGGTAGGAATAAACAAATGAATACATGCACACATGATAATATCAATTAAAATCCATACACTATGCCAAACAATGCAAAGCTCAAATCTCAAAGCAAATGTCCCCCCCCCCCCCATTATTTCTGCATATAAGACACGTACAGTATGGCTGACACTCAATCTCACCTCTGTAGATAAGCTCGTCAGTCTCCAGGTCGAAGCCGTCGCGGTAACACTTCCTCCACAAACCCGACACGGTGGAATTGAACCTTCGGCTGCAGTGGAACTCTATAGCCGCCAGCGGAGCGGCGAGGTGCCGCTTCTCTCTGGTCAGCCCTTCAGCAGCAGCTTCCGGCGGCATCCGGAGAGGCAGGTTGCGGTTCGAGATGGAGATGTAGCCCGGGTCGTTGCGGTTGCTCGCGTAGCTCTTGCAGCGCTCGCGGTGCCGCCGCGCGTCCGTCTCGTACCAATAGTCGGTGCAGATGGCCATGGCGAGGAGGCAGAGCGAGCCGAACGCCAACAGCAGGCCCGCGCTGGTCAGCAGCTTGACGGCGGCGGCCATCTTTCTCGGTTGGACTAAAGGCGAGACGGGCGCGCGGCACAAACCAAAACAAGCGGGTGATCAAAAGAAGCTCTTCAGCACAGACATGCCGGACCCCCGGGGCCGCACTGGGCTGCTGATGCCGGTGATGAGGAGAGAACCTCCAAATGGGAGTCGATCACAAATATCAGTGTGTGGCTTTAGAGAGAGAGAGAGAGCAGAGAGGAGAGGATGCTGGAAGCAGTGCCGAGGAGCGGTTGGAGGGCGTAGTGAGATCTCTCTCTCTCTCTCTCTCCCTCTCACACACATACACACACTATCTCTCGCTCTCTCCTCAGGGGCTTAAGGAGACAATGGAATAATCACCCGAAGAAAACCAAAGCTGGAGGGTAGAACACTTTTATTGCACGTGGTTAGAGTGATTAGATCACTTTTTCATACAGGCTACATAATAATAACTACATTATATAATCAATAAATTATTTAAGGATTTGTTTTCTGGATTTTGTTTTCAGTAGAAATAGAAGCATCAGACACCCACGCAAAATTAAGAGTCATTAGCCGGCTCCTGGAGTGTTTAGTGGGTTTCCTCCGGGTAGTACGGTTTCCTCCCACAGTCCAAGAACATGAAGATTTGGCCAACTGGCATTCCCAAATTACCTGTAGTGTATAAATGAGCATGTAAGTGTTTCTGTGCCCAGCAATGGATTGGCACACCGTCCAAGGTGTACCCCGCCTCGTACCCGAAGTCTCTTGGGATAGGCTTCAGGCTCCCCACGACACGGTATACAGGATAAAGTGGTATAGATGATGAGTGAATGAGGGAGCCGGTTCCTCTAGAACAAGAAACCATCAAACCCTTAAAAGATCTTTTTTTTGGAATCCCTTCTGATATAAATGCAGAGTTGAGGGGTTTCTATATACTGTAGACCTCTTAAGACCTCTAGACAAAAAGAAACTCGATGTAGAACCTTAGATGTGTTTCCATAATTTGACTAAAAACTTTTGTCTTGAAAAATGGTTGTTTAAGCTTTCTTCAAGAATGCTTTGTATTGTTAAACAATATCACCCAAGAGGGAGTGCTGATGTGATGAATATCAGCACGGCTGTGATGTGGGTTAGAGTTAGGCAGCTTGCTGGTGCTGGAACTTGAACCTGATCTTTTGAGCAACCTGAGTAACCAGAGCCTAAACTATTTAATACAGCCCTAAGGGTTTTTAATCTTCTTAGCAGTTCTATGTAACAGTGTTTTTAAATCAGAACAAGATCCAAGTAGACTGTACCAGGAAAACTACAATAATTACAAATTAATCACTGAAGAACCCATTTTCTGACTTTACTGAGAAAAGACATGGCCAACAACATTTCTGTGCTAAAGCCTTCATTGCTGTCTGCTCCTCATGATTTGGACATAGACTTTTAAGTGATATAATGTGAAATGTTTATTCATCAATATTGTAATTAAATTTTACTTAAAAATTCATTATCATTTGTTAAATCGATTATCTTTACCATAATACATACAATTTACTGCCAAACATTTTTATTAATTTAACAATAACAGTTTAAATACACAATAGCATCACCTGCTTCACATGGTTAAATCATACTATAAATCACTGGATTCTATTTCTGACAGAATTATAACATTAAGATTTCACCTTGTTACACCTCCGGTCCAGGGAACTTACTCTTTACATTCAGACTCGTCACATCAGTATCACTATGTTGACAAGGTCATATGATCACATGACTTCATAAAGGAGCAAAAAAATATGTTTTTTTTTTGAGAAGTTGCTGGCTTCTTAAACAGGTTCTACCTGAATCTCTCTCTCTGAAAGGAAAACATTGCCATATAGACACAATCCTTTTAAGGTTATAATCTTTAAAGGTTTTCCCAGAGGGACAAACAGAAGAAACTTTACCTTCAGCATTGAAGTAAGAAAATTTCCCAAAGCCATTGTGACACTCTCTTGTGTTTAACTCAGAATGAGGAAACTGGAGGCGGAGTTGGGACAACTCAAAGGGGATTTTCTATTTCTTTTCTTTCTTTTTTTCTGGAAGCATTTTTCAGCACTTTCTACTTTATATTCTTACCAAGAGACACACACCAACATGAACACACACTTAACTCTGCTCAACTCACATTTCTGTCACTCTTTGCTTTTGAGAGCAGCTATCATTTTGTTTGTCTTTCACGGGACACTTGAATTGGCATAAGAGAAATAATGCAACTGTTCAGGGAAAATTCATTCAACTAGCAGCAGGAAATGCTGGCGGTGTTCCTGCAAAAAAGAAGTATAAAACAGATCTCATTCATTCAGATCTATTTCTATAGTTCCAGAAATTATTGATGAAAATCCCTTTGCACTGAAATAGTACATAGCTCATATATGGACTAAAAATTGCATTTGTAACTTTGCACATCTTTTGCTCTTCTTCTCTTTCAATTCTAGTCTACTTATGCCCTGATGAATGCCTTATTTAAGCAGCTCAGGTTCTCCATTTGCAAATTCAATAACTTTAATTATACTCCTTCCTTTCTGTCTTATTTTAAGCCTCATCCATCAATCTAGTTCATGAGTCAAGCTCACAGCTCTTCACAACAAATATTTCAACAATCCTAGTCAGTTGATGTTTATTTTGAGGTGATTGCATACAACATTGATTAACCGTTTTTAAAATTGCCAAATCCGGAACAACCACCAGGAAGGAGTAAAACACAGCACCTAATCACAGCCTTGTGTGGGAGTATTCATAAATGTCATGGAAATGCATTTTTTTAGGAATCAAGTTAAGGGTGCAATAGTGCCCTTAGTTCTTACTAACAGAACAAATAAGCTGGAAAAAAGATGTACAAAGTGATTAAACAAAACAGACAAAAACACCAAGCCATGATCTAAGTATTATGTATTACGGAGAAATCATCTTTGTAAAAATATGTTACTGTCCAAAATGCATGTTTGTGTTTACATGACCAAAGTGTCATACCTTTTTATACACACTCCCTCACGTCCCCTTCAAGCCACACCCTTCAAACAAGGTAATACTTAGCGCTCATATGTACTCAAACGGGCAAAATGAATGAATAAAATAAAATGGTTAGATGCATTTTACTTTCATTACTAAAAAAAGCAATTGTTGTCAAACTGCTAAGGTATAAGAAGAATACGTTAATTCGTGGCTTGGAAATTAATTAGCTTTGGTGTGGTAGCAAATCACACCATGTTTAATGATTTATTTTCTACATTTACAGAACAATACTGAAGATTTCAAACTTGAAAATGAAATAACACATAGATTTGGGAAATTAAGTTACAACAACAGTCAGTTGTTATTTTAACCCGTTAGGATCCAAGGTGACACAGGTGTCACAAACACTTTAAATTTCTGGAAAGTCCCTTATTCAGGTTCATCTTTGACATTATCTCATGAAGTGACATCTTAGTCATGTGACATCATGTGAATCAGTGTACCCGTGACATCAACTTGTTTTTTGTTGTTAAAATTGTGTTTTGACCCATTTATTTTTTGTATCTAACCTGTTCTGAGTGCATTTCCTGAAATGTTGCTGTGACATGTGTCTCATAGGGCTTTTAACCCTAAAATTGCCATTTGACGAGATGCTTAAATAATTTAACTAGTTCAATTATTTTGAATTACTATATTTTTTTGTTTTTCTCCCCAACACTAAATGAGCAATTGGTTTCCTTCGACAAGACACACATGCCAATAAGGCAGGATTTAAAGGGCAGGCCCTACCCTTGTGAATTGAAAAACACAGATCAGCCATAACATTATGACCACTGACAGGTGAAGTGAATAACATTGATTAACTTGTTACAGTGGCACCTGGAAGTGGTGAGATATATTAGGCAGAAAGTGAACATTTTGTCCCTGCAGTTGATATGTTAAAACCAGAAGAAGAAGAAAATCTGACAAATTGGCAAGTGTCAGGATTTGTGTGAATTTGACAAGGGTCAAATTGTGATGCTAGATGACTGGGTCAGAGCAACTCCAAAAACTGCAGCTCTTATGGGATGTTGCCAGTCTGCAGTTGTCAGACCAAAAGCTGTTGATTTATCAAAAGAGCTCCAAGGAAGGAAAATCAGTGACCCGGCAACAGGTTGATGGACAGCTAAGACTCACTGATGCACATGGGGAGTGAAGACTGGCCTGTGTAGTCTGATACAATAGAAGTGCTACTGTTACTCAAATTACTGTGTCATATCACATAGCGCATTGCTGTTTATTGCATATGGTGCTGTGACTGGTCAGGGTGCTCGTGCTGACCCGTGTCTGCTGACAAAAGCGGCTACACTGGGCATGTGAGCATCACAATTGGTCAACAAAGCAATTGAAGAAGGTGGCCTGGTCTAATGAATCACTTTTTCTTTTACATCATGTGGACGGACCAGCTTGGTGCCAGATACTACAGCAGCATACCTTCTGAGAGAGGTCTAGTTGAGTCCAGACCTCAACAGTTCAGGGCTGTTTTGGCAGCAAAAGTGGGACCTACTTAATATTATGTGGGTGACCATAATGATAAGAAATGATGACAAGGCTCCAATATGAGGCTGGCTTTAGTTATTTTGGAGTTTGCACTGTAAAACCTATGTAAAATAAAATTTTAATTGAACCTAACAAGCAAAGTCACAAGATGTATAATGAACATGCAAAGGCAATTCTATGTTACTAAGCAAGAAAAAAAAAAAATAAATTAATTCACCATTAAACCAAAAGTGACATATGTGCAACATTACAGATCTTTGACACTAGGGGTGGTATAAAAAAAAAAAACTTCATGCATGTTCCATGTGGTCTATTTGATCTGTGTTATATCCCACATATTTTTCCTTAAAGAAGAAACTGGTCTGGGTTCTTATGGGCTAGAACATGAAGGTCAGCTGTTCTGCAATACTTTTTGCAGGAACAATATTTATCAAGTGCATTTGCAAAACCCATCAAGCACCATGATGAAATTGGCTTTCATGAAGACCTTCCCAGGAAAGCAAGACCAAGACTTAGCTCTGCTGCCGAGGAGATGGTCATTTAAAGTTACCAGCCTCAAAAATCGCAAAATAACAAACAATACATCAGATTAGAGCCATAATGAAGGCTTTACAGAGCATAAGTAGCAGACACATCGCAATATTAACTGTTCATGAGATAACAGTGAGATAACTGTGATAAATGTTTTATTCCTTGCATTTATAGATGAAGTCAGAAGTTCACATACTCCTTAGTCAAATAAATGTATTTATTTATTATTATTATTATTTTTTTTTTTTTTTTTTTTTACAATTTCTAACATTTAATCCTAGTAAACATTTCCTGTCTTAGGTCAGTTAGGATCACTACCTTAAGTTAGGAATGCGAAATGGTAGAATAATATTAGAGAGAAAGTGTTATTCCATTCATAACATACCCAGTGGTTCAGATGTGAACATACACAGTGTTAGTATTTGGTAGCATAGACTTTAAATTGTTTTACTCGGGTCAAATATTTCAGGTAAACTTCCACAGGCTTCTTACAAGTTACTGGAATTTTAGTCCATTCCTCCTAAAAGACCTGGTGTAACTGTCAGGTTTATAGGCTTTCTTGCTCACAAAGGCTTTTTCAGTTCTGCCCACAAATTGTCTATTGGACTGAGGTCAGCGCCTATCCAATATCTCGACTTTGTTCTTCTTAAGCCATTTTGCCAGGTATGTTTGGGGTCATTGTCTATATGGAAGATCTATTTGTGACAAAGCTTTAAGTTCCTGACATGTTTTGAGGTGTTGCTTCAATATATCTACGTGATCTTCCTTCCTCAGGATGCCATCCATTTTGTAAAGTGCATAAGTTCCTCCTAGAGCAAAACACCCCACATGATGCTGCCACCACTATGCTTCATTGTTGGAATGATGTTCTACATCTCGCAAACCTCCCCTTTTCCCTACAGACATAATGATAGTTAACTTTTTTTTTTTCTTCATTAGACGAGAGAACATTACTCTGCAGTTAAGATCTTTGTCCCCATGTGCATCTGCAAACTGCAGTCTGGCTTTTTATGGCACTTTTGGAGTAGTGGCTTCTTCCTTTGCTGAGCAACCTATCAGGTTATGTCGATGTAGGACTTGTTTAATTTAAGCTACAACTCTTCCCCCAACACTATGATCCAAACTGAACATTACCCACAAAGCAAATAAATAAATTGAGAAAAAGAGATGAACAGAAAAGCTCCAAATAAAGCTCCTAAACAAAAGAAATCCACTAGCAGATATAAAATAGTTGGACTTCCAGAGGGAGCACAGAATGATCGATCGATGTGGGAGATGATAACGTAGAAAGAAACTGCTCATTTTAGACAGCAGTGAATGAAGTTAACTCTGCTGCTGACTCTGAATGACTGCAATTAGACTGCTTTGTTAGACTGCAGCCCATCTTTGAAAGTTACAGGCAGTTTCCCCCAAACGCAGCAAGCCACTTCTGGGCAGCTGACAAAGGAAGGCAACCAGCCGGGGAGTCGTTATGGCAACCATCTCTTTGCCAAACAGACTGTGTCGAAATTGGACAAGTGTGAGCTCACGATCAATACCACCCTCTCACTTCCCATATGACAGCTCAGAGCCAGGCTGTGCAGGGAGAGAAATGCCACAGCACTACACCAACACTACTATATTACTGCAAATTGCTAGTGCGACTATGTGTGAAGTGAGGTACACAAACACACAGGCCTGATAGAGTTTTTGTACATAATCATTAATCCTCTAACAGGGCAGTGGCTTAACAAGGTTCATACAGTCTGATTTATTTGCATGAGGAAATTACCTGATATAGACTAAGACACATGTTTTAATTAGTTCTAAACAAAGATTATCACCAAATGCTCAATCTCACTCACTTATCGTCTATACCGCTTTATCCTGTATTCAGGGTTGCGGGGGGCCTAAAGCCTATACCAGGAGACTTGGGGCACGAGGCGGGATACACATTGGACAGGGTGCTAATCCATCACAGGGCGTACATATACACACGCTCACACCCTCATTCACATGCAACAGGCAATTTTGGGACCGTGCATGTGCATGTCCTTGAACTGTGGGAGGAAACCCACCAAGCACGGGGAGAACATGCAAACTCTATGCACACAGAGGCGGGAATTGAACCCAGACCTTGGAGCTGCAAGGCGACAGTGCTAACCACTACACCACCTTCACCAAATGCTATAAATGTAACATGGATTAAAGCTTCAGGATCAGCGAGGTTGCAAGTGACTGATATCTTACATACCAGAGGTCTTTGTTGTCTACTTATACCCATTTGTGAGTCTTCCTCAAATCTTTTGTCAAAGTTAGATGTACACAATTATTCAAAAGACTTTGACAGGAAAAAAGGAGTCTAAACCTGTTCCAGCATGATAATGTGCATGTGCACAACCTTTAGTAAGACATGGTTTGCTAAGGTTGTTGTGGAAAAACTTGATGGGACTGTACAAACCCTGACATCACCTGGAATGGCAACAACACCATAGGCCTCCTCAACCAGCATCATCCTCGCTAATGGTCTTGTGGTAGAATGACCACAAATTTCCACAGCAGTTATTATTACAGCAAAGGAAACTACATGAGTGTCAAAGTCATGTTTGCATACTTTTCACTATATAGTGCATTACGCAAGACTTTTAAAATGTTTTAAATATTATCAAACATTGTAAGTCTAGGTTCACAATTAACATTTTACAATTTATAGATATTTCTACTTTTGACCTTTACTAAGATCCCGAATGATAGAGGCTTGTAACTTAACTGTTAATTTATACATTTGAGCAATACTTGAAATAAAACTTAAGTCGATTTAATTTTTATGTAATACAAATTTCCTCAAAAAGGGAGATATAACCTTATAATTCCAAGGTATCAATTTACTACAGTTTTATCAGGAGTTAAATACAGAGGCTAACAAAAACACATGAAATATGAGCAGTATAAACATTAAACAGCACCGTTTTTAAACTGGCAGCGAGGTGATCTAGTTCTGCTGCCTCACAGCTCCCACTTTCTCCTGGTGTCAGGATTTGTTATTTTTTTTCACGGTTTTCCAGTTTCATTCAACCTTCTAAAACATACAGTACAGTGGCTTTGTAACTATAAAGTGTTTCTAATTGTGAATGGGTGTCATGGTATATAACCTGATCCTGCCAAAAATGAGGTAGATTCCAAATCTGTGACCCTGACCTGCCCAAAAAGCAGTTAACATGTATGTATGTATGTATGTATAGTACTGTGCAAAAGTCTTGAGCCACCTTTTATCGTTTCATAATAAATTAAACTATGTAGATTAAATTAAAGAAATGGAAATAAATGTTTTAGACAGGCTACACAGTGCTTAAAAGGTAATTTAGAATTTATTTAAAATTCTATCCTCAGCAGCAACCTCATTTCCCCTCATCTTTTCCAACCACTCAGCTTTCAGCATCACAAGTACACCAATCACCTGCTTGATCATGTCATCATGCACCTATTTCTCGCTGATTACTGCCTTAAGTTTAATGTTTTTATGCTTGAATAATTCATAGATGATTCAATGATTTTTATCATCAGACAAAAAACATTCCTTTGAAACTGGTTAGGTAGAGGGACATGACAGAAAATGATGTGCCAGAAAAAAAAAGGGGAAAAAAGGACATCAGGAAGCCTGGAGAACAACTCCTCAAGGCTATGAAAAAAAAATTCTGGTTCGTTGGAAGAAAAATATGTAGAAATAAGGGATAGCTCAAGAATTTCACACAGCGATGGACCAATGGATAGATTCTCTACCACCTAAATGCAAATTTAACTGGAATATACCCATGTTAAAAAAATAAATAAATAAAACACCTACAACAAAATAGTTTATTAATCATTCAGAAAGGCAAATGTGAAAAATAAGTATACACAAACTGCAGACATTTTGTGGAAAAAGTATATTAACAAATAAAACTACAGACATTTCAACTTTTTAGTAAAAGTGTTGGGAGTGTTAAAAATAAAACTCTTCCTTCTCACAAATTTGTATATATAATAAATATCTTTGAAAAATATATACATTTATGTAACCATGATTTGACTTGAAGTTTGACATTACTTTCAGTAACAATCTGTTTTACAGAGTGCATGGTTTTCACCTGTTTTTCATACTAGGGAAAATTTTAAGCTTAAAAAGGCCCTGTGTCCTAAGAAACATATGTGGCTAATCTAATAATTAATGAAGATTTATATATGCTCAGTCAGCTTCAGTTAAAACCACCTTGAAATCTAAAGGCCACAAAAGAAAGAATAAACTAGTAATGGACATGACTAACACTAAGGCTGTAAAACAAAAAGCCGTTGTTAAATGTAATTTGCACTGTTGCATCTGTATTTATCCAGAGTTAAACACAAAGTGGTAGAGTGGAACGTATAAAATTAATGAAACATGACATTGTACAAAAAAAAAAGAAAAAAAAAGTGAAGCAGCATGCTTAAGTAAACACAATTTAAAATTGTATATTAATACTTGGCAATGAAAAGGTATTGCACCCGTTCTGACTGTCTGTGGGGAGTTCTTCATGATATTACGCCTGTGGTGTCTACGCAAGTGTGTGGGTTGCTTAACCATAAATCCTACCATGAATACCCAAAGGCTGCTCATTAAACTCATGCACGATTTTGTGAGAATTGATAGGATAGCAGACAAATCAGGAAAGAAATTCTGCCAAATACTACAGCAACCAGGCTAACACTTTTGGTGCTAAATAATATACTCTTATCCATGATAAAAATGCATTATATCATGGACGTACTGTTAACAAAGACCCATATTAATAGTAAAACCATGCAATGGTCAGCTAAACAAATTACAGGACTGTATACAGTGTCCCAAAAGTTATTAACATGTTCACTGTATATCATTCTTTTCAAATCACATTCTCACTGTACAAGCCAATCACTGCGATTTATTCTTTTTGTACCATCCTTCCCCACCATATGTACTAGTATTTGTCAGCTACAATTGTGATTCAGAATGCCTGTGTATAGGTCCAAGACGAAAGAATTACCCACAAACATACAATACTCACAAACCTAATAGTCTGAACATCCCACTGATTCAGTCTTAAACCTTTTTTTATAGCTTAAATAGTAGAGAGAATTGTCCATCAGTCCTCCGACCTGGTAGTTTGTCAGTTTTCCATTCAGAAAGTCTCTAAGGGAAAGAAGTGACGTCCTCTGGCTATTCCGCTATAACAGAAAGCAGTGCCATAACCCCGACACCACAAAAGATCAACAGGATCTGAAGTAAAGAATGCCTGAGGAGATCAGAGCAAAATGTAAGTCATACATTTGTAGGATACATGTAGGATACATCTGGCCTCATATCATTTACATGATGGCTTGTCTTTAACCGTATTGTAAACAATAACATGAAATAAAATACATTTAATAAACATATAATATTCCTATCTATGCATATAAGAAAACTGTAAAGTTGGTGTGTGTGTACGTTGAAGAGATTTGTGAAAAAATTATTTTTGGGGGGAACGCAAGATGATTAATAGAACACATCAAGATGGTTTTTGGAATTTTTGTCTGTCTGTTTGTGCACACATCATGTAAAAAAAACTACAGTTTTATGGGGTTTTCCACAGGTGCATTTGGTCGAGCTTGAGGTAACATAGGCTTTGTCTCATCACAAATTGACCCACGGGAAGAGAAGATATGGTACTTTGAAATGTAAATTGAAGACGTCCTTATGAAAAGAAAAAAATAAATAAATAAAAAAGAACTTGGGAAAAAAATTTGTCATCTCAAAATTTAACTAGTTTTTAAATATATTTTCAATTTAACTGTACATTTCTTTAATACGTGCTTATGAGTTTTGCATTTGAAATCTACTTAATAAACTTGACCTCACACCTTCATTCCGCGCACTTCACGAAAACACAATTTCAAAATTCAACAGAAAGCGCTGAACATTTTTTAAAACGCGTGTGCAATTAAATTCCACGCGAATGTAACATGTAGTAATACAGTATTAAGAGACAAACATTGGAGTGTTGAATAATAGCAATCAAGATAATGTGATATTTTTAAAATCATTGTTTTTTGCAGAATTCAAATCTGTACTGAGAAGAGGCCCAAATGGATCGAATACCTGAAATTGGTCTCCTGCAGAAGATCAGGCACCACATTGACCAATGCAATGTAAAGAAATCCTCCAGAGCTGAAGGGCAGGATCCAGGCTGTGGCATTTTCTTCAGGAGAGAAGAGCATACAAGCATGTATAATAATAATAATAATAATAATAATAATAAACAATATTTTTTTTTACTTTCTTGCAAATGGGAGAAATCACTTAGATATTAAAGGCCATGTGCATTAATTTGAAAGCATAGCCTTAGTATGCATTTGCTACTTCGATTTAATCATCAGTGACCATGTTATCCTTCACAGGGTCCTAATAAACAAATAAATGAATAAATAAATATATTATATAAATGCTTCCCAGGCAAAAAAAGAAGGGTCAAATTATTGGCCTATATAAATTATCAAAAACAATTTAAAAGATTTAAAACATTGTTGGAACCTGTAAGGACTGTGCTGAATATTAAGCTTCATGGTAGAAATGAAATCAGGGGAAAGAAAGAAAAAAAATATATACAGTATATATCACTTAAATGCTAAGTAAAGACGCATGGTAAAAAAATTAAAATAAAAAAAAATGAGTGGAAATCACAGATATGTTTAATAGTGAAAGTACGAGCATTTCTATGGAAGTATAATAGTGCCAAAATTCCTCAAAGCAAAATAGCAGGTTGAATTACATGAACTGAAAAAAAACGTGTTGCAATAAAAATGTTTGAATTTTTCTGCATTGCAATTTGATCTGAATTGAAAAAAATCCTTAGAG